>PQXL01000027.1:0-148174 GCA_004916875.1 Botrytis galanthina
CCCCATCTCACAAGGCAAGTACATCTATGCATCTATCCACCTATCCATTACAGTCCTCCTCATAGGACAACCAGTCATAATTCATAGCAATTATCTATCTACCTCTAGCTCCCTATTCCATGTTCTGAACTTTTCTTTTCACTTTCATTTTTTGTATCTCTTTCCTGCTGAATAAATAAGCAGGCTAAAAAACTAATAAACAAACAGACATATCCCCATCTCATCTCATCTCATCTTGACTTATCTCAATATTTCATCATACGTTTTGGAAGCATACACGTTCCCGAAATAGCGCTCTACATACCTAGGTACATAAACATTCGTATACCCATACCCACCCATTCCCTCCCGACAACATCCCAACAACATCCCACAGCATCCCCCATGGGCCAAAAACATGTAACCCCTCCCCTCCCTCTACCTCCCAAACCAAACCAAAAAAAACTAATCAACTCAACTCAACTCAACTCAAGTCAACTCAAAAGTCACATCACACATGTTCTCTCTCCTCCGCATGGCGAAATCTCCTTGCAGAGTTTGGATGTTTACCTACACGACGCGATACTAATACTGATTCTCTGCATGAATGTTCCGACAGTCCCGTCTCTGCGGGATATTCGGTATCGGGTTGTCCAATGTCTTCGATTTCGTCTTCGATTTCGATTTCGGATGTGGGAGGGATGGGAAATGCAGTTTCTATGATTTCGATTTTAGATATAACAGGCACCGGAAACACAACACCCATAACTTCAACTCCCAACATAACCAAGATCAAAGATCCAGCTGCTATCGAAAACAACAACACCCACACTTTGAACGCGACAAGTCCAGCACAAGGCGAAACCAATCCATATGAAGATCTCAGGCTCGCTCAGCCATCGAGATTGATCGAACAGAGAGATATTCAGCTGGAAGCCCCGCATGATAGTAGTGTGTCTATCACTTCATGCTCCCTACCTCCATTGCCCCTAGTAAACTTCACTTGTAGTTTTCCTACTGCGGTTCCCCCGACAGTTCCCCATCCGGTTCTCACGACGGTTCCTACTACGTTTTCCACTGCAGTAGAGACTACAGTGGATACTACAGTGAACGCCACAGTGAACACTGAAGTTCCTATTGAAGTTCTCAGTGCAGTTGCCAATACAGTTCCAATTACAGTGGATACGGTTTCCACTACAGCAGAAAATACAGCGGACACTACAGTAGACGATTTCAACCTTCCACCAGCTGATGACAAACGATCTTTTCTTTCTATTGCAGTGGAAACCACTACAGTAGAAACTACATTGGACACTACAGTAGACGAATCCGATCTTTCACTAATTGATGAAAAGTCTCTTCCCATTACAGCGGAAACTACTACAATAGACGATTTCGACCTTCCACCAGCTGATAACAAACGATCTTTTCTTTCTATTACAGTGGAAACTACAGTAGACGAAACCAACCTTCCACCAACCAACGACGAGAAACCATCTTTCCCCTACACAATATATGACTTTACCAAATCCGGCTTAGTGGTATCTGAAATCAGTGGGATTGACGTAGAGGAGCAATATCACAACACCATGAAAATCGTTGGCGAAGCGTGCGGCAAATGCCCCAAGTGTACGAGTGACAATCGTGTTCAGGATTTGATTGATACGATTATTGAGTTACGGTTCCCGGACTTGGATAGCGCCCTCTTTCGGGATGGGATTCTGAGTGACTTCGGATTCGACGACTACTGGAATGAGCTCATGGCGACCAAGCTCGAGGTCAGGGAAAGGCATAAGAAGTATGAAAATTGGTACGCAAAGGTATGGGAAGATATTGAAGCGAATAGCGAACTGCCAGCTATTTCAAAGGCTATCGAAAAAGAATTTGGTCAATCTCGAGATTTTAGACGGATCTTGACACGTAAACAACACCCGAAATCTGGCTGGATAAAGAGGGAATTACTTCTTTTCGTCATGAGAATGCGGAGAATTCGAGGAAAGTTAGAGCAACGCCCCCAGACGCAGGAAAAACAAGAAACGCAAACAATAGAAACCAGTGCAAAAAAGAACCGCAAGACTAGAGACCAGGAGAAGAGAAGGAAACTTAGGGAGCGAGAAGATAAGGTCGCGGCCAAATTGCTGCATGATACATTTGAAGATGTAAAAAGGGTGGCGAAAGAAACAGGGAAATGGGAGATTATGATGGCATGGCGAGAGAGCACGTCTTTTAAAAAAGTTTGCACTCTTGAAGCTGTTCATTCGGGATGGGAAGAGAAATTCATACTCCTACTTTTTATCGACATTCAAAAATTTGTTTCTAGGGTGACGTTGAGCGAGGACCGGATAGAAATGCGTCGTAAGAGAAGTGGGAACATACATCAAGGGTCGAGCCAAGGTACTGCGGAAATGTTAGAATGAACTTGAAAAAAGATTCTGGGGCAAGAAAAAATCTTGTCAATTCATGCATAGCGTCATTCTACCATCGATTGTACATAAAAATGGCAATTGGCTGCCACCTCCGCTGAACCAACTCATTAGGAGTGGTTGATAGCGAGTATATGTATAATCACATCAGCGTCTATCAGTATGTTCGTATGATGATCAAGACGAATCGCCAGAGAAATATGATGAACCGCAAGCTAGCTCAAGTATCAGATGAGATGTAGTAGATGCCCAATATTCAGACGAAAATGCAACAAAAGAAACGATGTCAGGAACGGTATCTAAAAATGACTGTGGTGATAGGTAACTAGTAGAGTCGATAGGCTTCTGTGGCCGTTCCTCCTCAATTTGGTATACCGGATATATAGTAGTCAACAGGCACCGAGAAATCAAGACAGCAAAAGAATGCATAATATTAAGTGCATCGTGTGTGGCCTATAAGAAAGTTCAAAAGACACAGTGCCGTACCCTTTCGTGGGAATAATCCACGTAAAAGGAAAAAATACAGCGTTAGTGATAAAGATTCCAAGCAATGTGTCGTGTGCTGGAATACTCAGCACTCAACTTCAACATTCACATTCCTTTGCAAGAAGTGAACATGAAAAGGTGTGTTCAATTTTTTGGTTCTTGATGAAACGGTATCGTTACATGATAATTCTTTCGCTATGAATTGAATGGTTGTATGGTGGTGTTGATCAGATACAGTGGTGGTTGCAGTTGCAAAACTCAGGATACAAATGGAAAGGCATATTTATGCAGATGCGCTTCTTGCGCTTCTTCTGGTGTGTTGAAACACCCCCTCTCGTAATTATAAGCGCCGGGGTCTTTAATGCATACTGAATATAATCAATAAAATAGCATAAAATAGCTGCAGTTCCTAGAATAGCTATAGGATTTTAAGTTTTCCATTGCAACCACAGGCTCAAATTTGTTGAAAGAATTTGTTCGACAAGAAAAAAAGTCTACAGGTTCTTCAAAACTCATTGAGACCGCGCGATCAGTTTCAACATCTTCTATAATACGATGAAGTTGCAATTGTCCCTTCTCTATCTCAAACCGGCCTCGTCCCCGGAAGACAGCGCAGGCAGAGAGATGATGCATATATAGTAAAGGTGAAGCGATACCCTCATAAGGCGTATGAAAAAAATAGATCGATTCCACACATTTCGACGCCTACAACAATTTAAAGTATTCAACACGCCTACAAACAGAACTTGCTACTGTGTTGTGCAATGGTACGTCTAGTGGGAATTCCATAAAATTGTTTATCAACAGTCATCTCTGACATCGAATAGGCTCTAAGCATAGGAGGGAAAACTACTCATTGACTTCAATGAATACAAACAACAACACTCTCATTGGCGCCTTGTCCCATGATGATGTGATTCAGATAGTCTTTGGTACCATAGCCACGGTAGTGGGAGTTTTTAGTGTAGTATTGGCATGGGTGGCATGGAAATCGCATAGGGCGCAGACTGGGCGGAATTCTTTCAACGAAGGTATGATTTTGCCTTCGATTGATGAAATTTTGTAGTTATGCTGACGTGTTTGATAGCTCCATCTTCTGACACATTTGAGCTTCGCCTGGTGGTCACAAATACAAACAACATAACATAGGTTTGAAAAGAGTAGTTCATGGGTGGCAGATTCGGTATTATTCGACTCAAGCCAGTCAAGCTATTGACAGAAAATATGAAGAATCTTGTCGACTTGGGAAGAAGAGTGTTTATGGATACACTCGGAAATATCGGAAGAGTCATGAAATCAAGATCCTTACTTACTTAGCCCCAGACAATACATGTTTGTGACTGATAGTACGAGTGAGACATCGAGCAGAACCAGCTCGATAGACTAAATTATTTTTCGACGCATCGTTTTTCCTGAATTGTCAAACAAATTGCGTACCCCTCTGAAGTAAAGCATTTTCTCACAACCCGAACAGGCTTTTGCCTTCCGTAATGCCCACAAGAAGGGGCACATTGGTAACAACATTACCAATCTTTGCTTTGACTTCCTCTGTCTTTATTTGAATCTGCTTTACCTTCATCAATTCGTTGGCTGTCAATCGCTCAGTAGCTTCAATAAGTTCTTGGTCTGGAGGCAATAGTGTCCACGCAATGCTAATATGGAATGCATCTGATAAATCAGCCATATCATCGAAAACATCCTTTTTCTGCTGTGTCTTGCCTCTGAAAGGTTTGCCGTGTTGAGAGTGGTGAGCACCTTTTGCTGCTTGTTGACCATTTACACTGGTTCTAGAATTTGCGTACAGGGGCGGCTGTCCAAATTCTTCCACGACTTTGTTACTCACGTGAAGTAATTTATTCAAGGCATTACTTTCCGGTGTATTGACGCGGAGAACCAAAAACCATCGAGTCTTTTCATAATTAGGAACCCACGCTAATCCGGAGAAAGCCATCTCAAAACTTAAAGTTGGTTAGTCACGTGGAACCCCTGATTCAAACGGACAATGGACTTACGGACGAACTCCGGAAGACTTGATGACTTGTTCAAATGAAGTCAAGAAGGTATCTTTGACGTCTTTGGAAAAGCCAATTGATCGTGAAAGACTGACATGCAAGGGAAGAGGAACCCCAAGATCATTTGACAGAAATGTTTGAATGTCGTGGGTTTTGAACGACTCAACTTTTGAGATCAAGGATGATATAAGATCAAATTCTATAGTCGAAGGATACCCTCGATTGAATTAGCGAAACGAGCCTGACAAGAAGGTTCAACCAAGGCATTTATCGGTACTCACACTCAATATAGATATGTGTTGGCCAATTACCCTCAATATGAGGCGTCACTCTTTTTCTTCCTCCATGTAAGCTTGGATCATCTCTTGTACTGTTCCTCACGGTTGAGGCATAAAGATCATGAAATTTGGAGGGTAGTGGAGGTAATTCTGACGCGGATGAAGAAATGTCTCGCTTTCGCTTTAAATTATTTGAATTGGAAGTTTGGGTGGTGACATTCTTATCATCATCTTCACTGTTGTGTTGATTGACTTTGTTGTCATGAGGAAGGTCTGCGTCTACCACATCTTCCTCGTCGGACGACATATAATCGACCAGGGCCATGATATGATGATGAATTTAAACTTTGTCAGCCTTCCTTGGCTGAAGGGTGTATGTATGTATGATTGATTCCGAATTTGAGCCACCCGACGGTTGCACTAAAAAGCAAGCAAAGTAAGACTTGAACCCAATTGACAAGTGCTGGGGTTCATTCGGACTCAAGATCAAGTTGGATTAATCACTTCCTTCGTACCTATACGATAGAGGGTTGGACCCGGCCGGGCTTCCCGTAGTTCATGAGCGTCTAGTTAGTTACTCGTACTCCGTACCAAGTCAAGAGCCAAAGGGCGAGAGGGCCCAACTTGAAATGTGAGTTGGTTGCAGTCAATTGAAACAAATGAATCTTCGTCAATCAATTCATTCCCCAGACCACCAGCCCCTAGTGTCACTGTGTGTGAACTTGTGAAGCAGACGGGAAAAGATTTTAAAGTTTGATCAAGGGAGAAGGGAGAAGGGAGTAGGGAGTTGGGAGTTGGGATTCGTGGCAGTGCGACGGTGCAAAGGACTCAATGCTGGACAGGATGCTGGACAAGTCAAAAGTCTAGAACAGACCTTGACCCATTAATTAGACGTCAGCGTACGGAGTCTATTGAGGCTTTGCGGAGTGGAAAGTTGGTGTTTTGTGCATCTTTCAAAAAATAAATGAAATGATAAATTGACACCATGATCTGCTGTTGGAAGTGGATCGGGGAGTGCCTGACGTGCCTGACGAATTAATTTTTGGGTCGACCTGCTGTGGTGTTGATGTGTGATTGGAGTGATGGAGGTGTGCACACTGAGAGATGCTTCTATCCCATGCTAGGATGTCCATCACTCGGCCTTATCCAGCTTATCTAGCGTTATCAAATTACATCATGGGCACCAAGGATACCCTGAAATATTGCGTACCTCTCTTAGCCAGCGAGCAACGGTACTACCAGTACTTAATACTTTCCCTCAAATAGAAACAAGCCTTCTTCTTCCTTTCTTCTCTTCTCTTCTCTTCTCTCACTCTATCTAATAACTTCACCCGAGAAGAAATCTCCTGTTGTGTCTTCACTACTTCACTGCTAACAAGTAAAATCACCTGGTGTTTAATAAACATTCTATTCACGGCTCACTCGGATATCACCAGAATCAAACATCACACCATATTTGGTACTTAATTATCTTCAAAATGGAGAGCTCAAGTGATAAATGGGTATGTTGAGACTCTCCATCTGTATCCTGATCAATTCATCAATCCATATATATTAAGCTCCTCATCCATAAAACTCACAATCTCAATCAAACCCCATCTCATCATCACAATCACAATGATCACTAACAACCATTCCTCCAATCAGGCTCAACAATATCTAATCGATCCTCTCAATGCTCCTCAGCCGAGCGAAGAGACAGGTCCCGGAAGCCATTTCAAATCTTCCATTCCACAAACCCAATCTAGCAGCTTCGGGAGAAACAATTCCACCAAGAAAACCGCCCAATCAACCGTATCATCCTACCCAACACCTCCCTCCTCAGCTAGTCCCACCAAATCGTCCTTCAGCTCCAACAATCCCTATTCATCTCATCGCCAATCGGCTTTTGGCGGCTACTCCAAATCCAACGGTGGAAGTCTCCGCAACAGTCTCGAAGAACCTGTGAGCGACAATGGCAAAGGACGTCGACGAGGTAGCTCGCTAGGTGAACGCTATCCTGGCGACATGTCCCACAGACCTCTCGATCAACTACGTCAAGAGACCAAAGCCGCATATCGATCTCCGCATCTCCGTAAGAAGCACATTCCAGGTGCCGATACCATTGATTCTCTCGATCGTACTGCAATTGGTGGTGCGTATCATCATGGAGGCCCTTATGATGCTACATTGATGGCACGCAATACAAGCTACAAGAATTCTCCCGTCGCAGCGGTTGCGGAAACGAACGCGGAAGCTATCAGAGCTACCCCGAGGGAAAATATCCAAGATAGTTTGGAAAGACACATTCCATTATCAGGAGTGGCTGCGATTCCCCCGGGAATGCCGGGTCCAGATGGTAGGATTATGAATTATGAAGAAGGTGCAGATTTGATGAGGGAACCTGATGCTGCTGGTGGTGCATACAAGAGATGGGAACATGTGGTATGTTTACTTTTCTCCTGTTCTTTACATCCTTATTTCTATTGTCATAACATGTGTATCCCACAAATGGACTCTTGAACTGCAAATTTCAGACGAGAGAGACTTCATTCTACAGCGCCAACTCTATCTCACTTTCATTTCAAAATCAGACGAGACTACATTCACCTACCAACTCAACCCAAACTAACACAACCCCTCTAGAACTACCTCCCCGAAGACTACAAAGGCAAAGGCGAACCCTCCTTCACCATCGAAAAAGCCCTCAAAGACCACAAACGCGCCCAAAAATCCCACCGTCGCAACATGTCGGACGGAAACTCCGCCTACGAAATGCAATCCCAATCCTCCTCATCCGCATCAGGATCGAGTCTCCGCCCTCCTCCCACAAACCGCCAAAGAAGCGCAAGCGGAAGTAACCTCACAAGCGGCGACAGCAAAAATATGACGACTACCAGCGGAAGAGCAATGGAAACGGTAGACTTCTCAAATGATGACGCGGGCGTGGGGAGCAGCCGAAGTAATAGTGCGGGAAAATCGCACAAGATGGGCGAGGGTCTCAAGAGGAGATTCGGGAGCTTGAAGAGGAGTTTGAAGGGGAGTGAGAATTAGGTAGCTTTGGATGGTACACTTATTTCGCTTGTGGGAATGGTTAAGAGGGGGATGGTAATGGTTTTTGGTGGGAAGAAATGTCTCTGAACGTGGACATGGACATAAACATAGATATATGGGATACACGGATCGGATGGATGGAAATGATGTATTTTTAGATTTGGAGAAAAATTGTACGATATCGATTTCCTTAATAAACTAGACGAAAGTATATGTGACAACAGATGGATGATATGACGTGAAATAACAAACAGATCCGGTAGGAGTGTTCGCAATTCAGAATCACAGTTTTATTTTCTTTCATCTCCCAATCAGCTATTCATCTGATAATTACCTAGGTAGGTATCTCCTCATCTCCTCCCATCACATTAATCACCCACCCACCTACCTACTCACTCACTATAATTATCTCGATAGTTCAATCATTATTCTGTGAAGATATGCATTGTTATATTATTCCTGACATGTGACTCATGTAGCATATCAATATATACATCACCATCACCATCACCATTACCACCACCTTCCACACACATACTCATCTATCCATGCATGCACCCATCCATCGAGAAATTAAACACTTACTCCCCTCCCCCACCTTGCTTTCCATGCACTTCTTTTCCGCCAATCCCTTTCCCCTCATGCCACTCATCCGATCATCCAAACTCCCCCAACCAAATCAAAACCCCCATGTCAAACTCCATAAAACCAAAATGCACAGAATGCATATATACTATTTGGGTATCCCACTTGCGCACCATCCACAAACAATCCTTAACACCTTTATCATGCGTGTATAAACCCTCATCACATATTCCATCCGTCTAAATCGCTTGCTGTCACTACCAAAAATAGTTCCCAAAACGTAAATTTCCTTCCCAATCGACTTTCAATTACTTCGACTCTGTCTTTGTCTTTGCCTGTGACTCCACTCGACTCTTAAGTACCAATGCCTCAACCTTTGGTATTAGGTCTGGCATGCGAAATGGTTTAGAAACAACGTCATCCTAATTCCAATTATTAGCCTTGGTTTCCAGAAAATACATCTTGATACAAAAGGATCAAAGGGCGCATACCATCCCAGTAGCTAAAGCCGTTTCAATCTGTTCCAATCTTGCATTTGCCGTAACTGCAATTATTGGTACATGGCGAATGATCGTTCCATCAGCTTCTAATGCTCGAATCTTCTTGGTGCAAGTAAGACCATCCACTAAAAGTTAAATTGTTAGCATTCCTATTCAAAAGTCCAGGACAATAGAGAGAACCATGGACATACTTATTGGCATTTCAAGATCCATTAAAACGCATGAGATACTGGTTCTTTCCGCGGTGGGGCTTTCATGCTTCCAAAAAGACGACCCTTCCAATTTATGCAAAGCCTCTAACCCATGGTTGCTAACTTCCGTCACAAACCCGGCTCTATGTAGTTGTTTTTGCAAAACGCGCTGATTAACAAGATTATCTTCAACGATCAGAATTGTAATATCTTTATAATCAACCTTTGGACTTGGTGATATCCTAGCTATACTTGTTGAAGCTTCTCCTTTGGATCTATTTATCAATGTAAGCAGGAAATCGTTGCAACATAAGACAGAGGTTATTTCATGCATATGGAGACGGAATAAGTGTGAACGTACTGGGTATGCATTGGCTTTTCCAACGAGCTGTTGATACTTTCTACCGGTGTAGGATTTGTGGTTCGTGTAGAAGGCTTTCGATTTATAGCATTGTGATTTGGAGACGATACAGGTGATGCTTCGGGACTGCGCTCAGCCCGGCGAGCCTTGACGTAAAACGCAAAACAACTGCCGACTCCTTTTTCTGAGGAGACTCCAATTTGCCCACCTTGAAGTTCGGTTAACTCTCTCGAGATGAATAATCCTAGGCCTGACCCGCCATATTGAACGTGCGTACGTGGAGACGCCTGTGAAAATCGTTGAAATAAAATCGACACTTCTTTTTCATCCAGACCTCTGCCTGTATCCCGAACAGCAAATTTCAGGTATAAATCTTCGCCTGGACCCCATTCTGCTTCATCCATTGCCAAACCCGTAACACCTGAGCGGGAAGGAAAATACTGGACGGTGGTGTCGCTGTTTGCCGGATGTTCCTTCGTTGCACCAATACTCACAATAATTGATCGTTGAGGCTGATTTGTGGTGAATTTAATAGCATTGGTTAGGAGGTTTATTAGGACTTGTAGTAGCCGTGAAGGGTCGAGTTTTACCCAATCAATGTTGAGGTCAGTATACGAGTCCTGGATTTGAAATTCTATCGAGATGTCATGTTTTCCCATATCTCCTTCAAACATCTTGATGGCACGCCTGGCCACAGATATTGGTTGCGATGAGACAGGTGCTACGACTAGAAGCGCTGAGTCCAATTTAGACAAGGTCAGAATATCATCAACGATGCGTTTCTGATGCTGCGCACAAAGCGCGATAGTTTGAGCTGCATCAATGCTGCTTTCGATGAGTTCTGTTATCTCCTCAGGCGCTTCCGTATTTCGCATGCTTGATTTCAGACCTTTAAGCGCAGGAGCAGTCAAAGCACTGGTGATTTCATCCGAACATTGTAGGATCGCACTCAACGGATTGCGCATTTCATGGCTAGTCATATCGATGAAATTCTCCTGTTGTCGCTTTAGCTCTATTGCCTCTTTCGTCTTCTGCTTCTGAAACTCCTCTGCCCATTTTTGATGTGATATATCCGTGATACAGCCGAAGATACCCATCAAGTTGTTGTCTTTATCCCTAAGTGAAGTGCAATTCATGAGAGCCCATGTATCGGTCAAAGCATGTTTACTTTGCCATGGCGTTTTGAAACGGAACTCTTTCGTCACGTTTACTTTCTGTGAAACCAACTTGTTCCAGGTAGCTTGGACTCCTTCGCGATCTTCTTCTTTTATGCTACCCATCCACGACTTTGCGCTATTATCAGATCGAGGATGCCGCGATATCTCCCACCAAGCATCATTAGAAAATGTGATCTCTCCCTGAGAATTTGCAATGAACATCCCAACGGGGGCCATTTCAGCCATGCGGGTAAATCTACTTTCACTTTCCACAGCTTCTTGAGTGCGTAGGCTGACAAGCTCCGATAATTCTTGACGATCTTGAGCAGCAATGCGCGCTGCTTTCTGACCTTTCCGGATTTCTTCCTCATAGAGAACAACCGAGGCCATTGAAGTTGCCATTTGGCGAGTCATGAGCTCAACAAACAAACTATAATCATCATCATAAGGTCTTCTTGGATTCACTCCTATGACTAAGAAACCTAATATGGACTCTCTGCTAGTGGCATGGAGTGGTATGGCAACGGCAGCTCGGCAAGGATCGCCGAATCCTACACATTCGAGATCTTTGATTAGTTCCGCTGGTAGGGTCCCTTCCTCGGTGGTGAGAAGTACAGGTCTATCAAGCCTCATGCATTCTCTCAAATATGGGGCGAATCCATCTTCACTGAGGTGAAGATCCAATGGTGTAGCGGCTGATTGATGGCCCAAAGGTACGCCAATCGTTCCCTCCAACACACAACATGGAGCTTGTGACATGCTTCCGGAGTTCAATGATCTCTGTGAGCTCATGTCGCTATCGACATCCTCATTAACCGAGTAGAGAAAAGCGAACGGTATGTCAAAGGGGTTATATTCCAATGCTTTGATGACTTGTGCCCAAAACCCTTTAATGTTTCTCGCAGTAGCTGTCTTCTCTCCTACTTCTCGCAAAGTAAGCATTCGACGTTCCGATATCACTCTCCTCGTCTTTTCCCATGCCGGATTGTACAGCCCGACTACAGAGCCATCCTCTCCGACTAGTGGAATAATACTCCATGCGAAATAGCATTCTTCCAGGTAACCATTTCGTTTAATGAAAAGTCTATCTTCATCTTTCATGGTGGCTTGACCAGATGATTTCGCTTTTGCAAAAACCGCTTCGATATCACCCCAGATTTCCGCCCAAGCTGTTTTGTAACTTTGTCCCATCAAGCTAGGGTGTTTTTGTCCGGCTAGTAATATGTACGCTTCGTTGTAAATGGCTGTATATTCTGCTCCCCAGTACATGGCCGCTGGATGAGGGCTTCCCATGATGAGATTGCACATAGCTCTCAAATCAAAACTCCAGTTTTTCATTGGTCCAAGAGGAGAGGCTGACCAATTAACATTACGAGTGAACTGAATATGTCGAGGTAGCGCTGCGGTTAGCGGAAGTCTTGTCCAATCGAATGAAGACCCATCGATGTGTGCTACTTGATTGCCAACAGCAAGCGATTCTATCGGGCTCGAACCTGGAACGACTGTAGCTACATCTCCAAAGTAATCAGACGGCTCAGGGAATAGATCCGTTGAGCTTCTCAAATCTTGACCTATCACAAAACCTGGATTCGGTATAGCAGGGCTGCTATTATTTGCGTTCGATGAGGTTGAGTTAGTTGTAGGAATTTGAGTTCTAACGCCGTTCATTACCCGAAGACGCTTTCGTAAAGTCGAACAACTCCACGTGAACCCTCCATACAAAAATGATGGCAAGCATATATCTAGAGATTCGCTTTCTTTGCTCACAAAACTTAGCACCCATGCTTTAAACTCCGGAAATGCGTGTGTAACGATTGTAGGAGAAGATAGATCCGCAAAGCCTGCTACCATTTCCAATAATGGATTCATAGCCCGCAGTGACGCATTCGCATATTCTAGTCGCAAGCGACCGCCGGGTATGTAATTTTCTTGATTAGAAACATCTATTATGAAAGTTGGTCTCTCATCTTGCTCTAAAAGTTCGATTATGCCCACTTTATGAATCAATGAGCCTTCTTGAGGATTCGCGCTCAGCTTAGGACTGGCTGCGCGCCTTTGTTGTTCTAGATTCAACGTGGGCCCGATGGATTTACCCGGAGGATTCGAGTTGTTCCCCAATATATTACCACGAGCTAACCTTTTAGTAAAGCACCGTCAGTATCACTTCTCCGAGCTTTTCAAAACGAAACAGTGTGAAAGCGATGCTACAATAAGTGCAAAAGATTCCTACCACTAAGTATGGGAAGAATTTAAAAAGAGAATCTAACAGTCAACTGACTTGAGTATTGTTATACCATTGCCATCTTTATCTAGTTTCGACATAACTGTCGTGTCTATATTTGGAGAACTTTGGGAGGAATGCGACCTTTTGAGCTTATGAGTTGTAAATCGAGGAGATCTAGGCGATTGTAAATTTGTAGGATAGTCGTTTGCTGCTTCATTATCTGGCTGGGGTGTGTGGCAAAGTTTTAATTTTGCGCGGTGTCGTTTGAACTAGATAGACGGAAAGGTGTTAGTTTCATGAATGTGCGAAATTCAAAGAAAAACATGTATTTAGAGAAACTTACGGGTGGCTCTGAGATTGTAATATCGAAGATTCTCTCTGATACATTATCCTCCTCTCTAGAGTGTTTCGAGGCTTGCAGTGACGGTGATAACGGTGACAACTGAGGGGTTGAAAATAGAGTGGCAGACGAGGCGGTCGAGACTCTTCTTTGGGTCTCTATCTCTTCTGTGCCTTGCAGGTCTAGGTCTCGGCTTCTATCTCGATCTGAAGAAACAAAGGCAGGCCAAGTATTGCTATTATGCGACGACAACGATAGTGGAATGTCGACATTAATAAATTGAGGTGGAGAATTGTTATTGTTTGTTGATGTGAATTGTGTAGAATCTCGAGCATCTAATTCTTCTGTACCATGTGTTGAAATTAACCCCTGTCCCTTTGTCCGATCCAAGCCAGATGCGTAGCCATTAGCCCCACATGACGTCTGTGCCAATGTCGGTTCTAGTATTGGTATGGGGGATTGATTAATTGTGATTGTGCAGCGGCTGACACTGTTAATAAGAGGCTTGTCATTACTGACTTTGTTCACGTCTCCTTGATGCAGATGTTGTTGTTGATGTTGTTGTTGATGTTGTTGTTCATGTTGTTGATGCTGTTGACAATTCTCCCCAAATCTTGAAGCAAAGATCGATTTTGGTTCCGAGTTCATGAGTCCTTCTTTATCTTAGTATGTGATGCAATGTTTGCATTTAGTGTGAAGAGGGTCCGTCTCCTCAGTCCATGCATTCCATATAATCCAAGAGGAGGAAAAGGGCAGAGAGGCGGACCGGCGGAGATGGTTTGTCTCTCTCTCCAAGCTGGTCCTAATAGAAGCTGATCTCAACCAAGCTCAACTAAGTGATGAATTATCGTATCAGGGTCAATATAGTAAGTAGCCTTGACTCCCTATTGATCCGACTTAAGTGAATTGACCGAAGGGTAAGGTACCTAGGTAATCCGCAACTGTACTATTGCATGTACTATTGTTGAAATGTCTAATTGGAAAAGATGCTGAGTAGGTAGATAGCTAGATACTGCTTTCTGGTATGTGGATTAAACGATAGGGGGTAAGTCAATGGCTTTTGGATGCAGTTGCATCCGTTGACGATAGTCTTTGTGATTTGTGGTTGATTTGGCGTGGATTATTCTCCAAAAAGATAAAGAAAAGACAGGAAGCAGTAGTAACGGGGAATCATAGCTGAGCAATCACTAGCATAATAAACAAGTTGTACTGTCTTTCTTGTCAAGTTGCGGCTTTGTGGTCACTGGTCGAAGTTTCTTCTGCTCAGTGGTTGAAACTTGTACATCCAAAGAATGAATGAATGAAAATGGATGGATGGATGGATGGATGGTTTCACGGTAGCAGCAACTAAGTAGGAGGTACCAAGTACTAGGTCTTTATTGTATTCCTTCTTCATACAGTACAAAATACATGACTAAAGAAAGTATTTAATATGCGAAGTGTGGCAGCATTAACAAATCCTAACAAAATACCTAGCACCCATCACCTACCTATCGAAGAATAGCGATGACAATCCTTCCCTTCCTCAGTGCTTTCATAGAATAGATGAATGATTGGTCCCGATGCTTTAAACTTTACCTATCAAAAGAATGCGGAGGGATACAGGCACATATATTCCGTAGATTCTAGATTGTAGGTACTAGGTATCTAGGAAATCTTACTTTTTGTACATGCATCTCATCGAGAATTTGACTGAAGATGGATAAAAGGAGAGGAAATCCAAGGACCAGGATGCCTGAGACTCCTTAGGGGCGAGGGGGGCTTGGATGAGATCGTTGATCAATCTGCAAGATTATCTGGGTACGCAAGCTGGTCGAGGTCCTGAGTCCTGACTGGCAGTGACTGCAGCTAATCCTTAACCTTTGACTCTTGACTTTAACAGCGGGAAAAGGAAGCGAATCAAATTTCCATCATGTCAATTGTCCTGTTTCTCATGATTCTGGGGTAGTTACCTCCCTTGGTATATACCATTTCGAATCGTGCTTCTTGAGTCAGTCCCTCTCGTCCCTTTAAACTTACAAACCTTAGGCATATTAAATCAGAATTTCATTAGCTCTAGACTCGAGAGATACCCCCAGTATGTGCTGAGTCTACATTCCAAGGTGATTGAGTATACCAAGTCGAATCATTCTCTCGACCACATCAGGGATCGAGATCAAAAAACTCTGTTTGTGTTCGATCAACTCTATTGCAGATTCCAAGCTGGTGGTAATGAGTTCAAGGTGTTGGGAAACATCGGGATTGAACATTAAGTAATAGGTGCTAATAATGCTAATAATGCTAATAATGCTAATAATGCTAATAATGCTAATAATGCTAATAATGCTAATGATGCTAATGCTTTATCGCAGAACGAAGCTCTGATACCGACTACAGTAGCTCGAGTAGGTACCTATCTAGGCTCGCTAGGTGAAGAGCTCGGCTTCCATGCTTTCATTATTCGGACCTATGCTCCGCAATTTTATCTTCTTTTCTAGCGAGCGGTTTGACTTGTTGATGATTCCAGGTTAGTATTTATTGTTCCTCTAATACTCGTAAGGTTAAACTGCTTAAATAGATGACGTCGAACCTGTGCCCTGCCGCTCAAGGAAAGTCCACCGGGGCTCGAAAATTGATACAACCCCCGACAGGGCCGACACTAGCATTTTGAGGCAGTGCTACCGCCGCCTAGTGAGTAGTAATATTCCTCGCAGAGTTGCAAGTGAAGCGTTAAATTTGTTGATCTCAACGTTCTAGTTTCTTTGCACGCACCGCCATGCAATTTAGGTGCTATTAGCGTTCCCTAACGGTCTTCGTTTCGATCGAAAATGTTCTATCTGCTGATCAATCAATTGCAATCTGCACTGACATCTAGATGTCACAACATGTTGATGCTTCATAAATATTTCCCTCCGACCCTTTTTGACATCCAACGTTAGATGCCTTCCAGAATTCACTAGCTCATAATCGTTGGTACATTTACAAATGCTCGCGTGCTAACAACTTCTTACCACGGGAGACACGACGAAAGAGCCAATGCCTAATAAACTTGATCATGTTCCTACCACGAAGCAGCCCAAAACGCGGCCACCGGCTGGATTTCGCGAGAAGATATTACGGAAGCCATTGCCATGGTATAGCGGACCATATTCAGTTGGACAGATGGACATTGAAGTACCCGTGCGAGAACCAAGGACATTCTCCAACATCAAGAGACAACATAAGCATGTTTTAAATCTCGAGACGGTCCTCTTCAGTGTTTTCTACCCTTCAAGTTTTGGGTCCGGCGAAGGGGTCTCCCCAGAAGGGGAAAAGAAATGGGGTCGAGCGACATGGCTACCGAGGCCTCGTGTTGAGGTAGCAAAGGGGTATAGTAAATTTGCAGGCCTTCCTTCGTGGCCTACTATGGCATTCTTCGGCATGACAACTGCCTTCACCAAACTTCCTGCTTTCCGCAATGCCAAGTTGGCAAAACATTGGCCGCCCGAAAATGCCCGAGAATCCGAATTCGGATACCAGACGAAAAATACCGCGGGAGAACCTCCACCTGGAGAGCCAGAGTCACCATGTTTTCCATTGTTGATTTTTAGTCATGGCCTAGGAGGCACCAGAACCACATATAGTTCTGTGTGTGGGGAATTTGCCAGTTATGGGTTTGTGGTTGTGGCTATAGAACATCGAGATGGTTCGGGACCACGTACTTTCGTCAATTTGCCAAAGATGGGCGATAAATTTGGATCACAGAATGTAGATCATTCTGACGAAGCGAGAGAGAGAGGTTATGAGAGATTTGATTATGTTTTTCCAGAAGGAAATGCCAGAGACACTATACCTAATAATGAAAAAGGGTGAGCTAACCCATTCACATTTGATTAAGGGTCCAAAAAGACTCGTGAAATAAACTCGGGACATCTAGAACTCATTCAAAGGTCTCGGGAAACTTATCCAAGTGGACTGTTTTACATTTTACCACTAGTCATTCAAAAAGTACAAAAATGCGCACTCAAAAAACAGATTGCAAACACAGATTGACAATCACTAACTCAATTCTTCTAGTGTCGACGGCGAACTTCGCGCTGCCCAAATACAACTTCGCCTTGCGGAAATCGAAGAAGCCTACTACGTCATGACGCAAATCCATGATGGAAATGGAGCTCGAATCGCTGAAGCCAACCTCCGGCAAAATTCTCCTGGTCGCGTCGGAGGCTCCTCCCGTGGTCTAAAAGGTGTCGACTGGCAAAGTTGGGAGAACCGTTTCCACCTCCAACAGGTCACCATGCTTGGACATTCTTTCGGCGCCGCTACTACCGTCGAAGTCCTCCGCTCTCAAGCTGAACGATTCCCCTACGTTTCGCAAGGGATTCTGTATGATCCTTGGGGAGGCGCAATCCAACAAGCAGACTGTGATTCAGAGCATCTCATTCATAATCCTTTACTTTGTATCAACAGCGAAGCATTTATGTATTGGCCTTCAAATTTTTCTAGAATCATGTCACTCTGCCGCGAAGCCAAATCACAAGGGACGCTGTGCTGGCTTCTCACTGTCCGTGGTAGCGTACACATCTCGCAATCAGATTTTTCACTCCTTTATCCGAATGTTAGCAGTTTCCTGCTAAAAATGACCGTCAATCCACGGAGAGCCATCGATTTAAATATTAATGCTAGTCTAGAATTTTTGAAAATGGTCATGCCAAGCAGAATCAGCGCAATGAACAGAGGCACTAATGAGGGTTTACTGGAGGTCAAACAATTAGATGAGTTACCAGATGTGCATCAGCCGAAGAAGAAATACATTGCGGGTAGATTGAGAATTCCACATGAAATGCGCATTCGATTAACACCACAGTGGATACGGATGACGAAAGGGAAGACGAAGAACTGTCAGGAAAAGTGTGCTTGTAGGAATGGGAGACGGAAGCCAAAGAAAAACATCGCGACAGATCCACGGGGAAAAATACTGCCGGGCTTAGAAGATTTAGAAATCGGAGAAGAGATCTGGATGCACGTTGCGCCGACGGCGGAAGAGCTGAGGAAGCATGGGATTGGAGGCAAAAATGGAAATCAAAGTGCGGCCAATGGGAGGGATAGAGATGAGGGGAATAGCGATGGTATGGTTCATTCTGAGGGGCCAGGGAAGGGAGCGGAACAGAAGAATGAAGGGGGTGGGCTAGCGGGCCATAGGGGAATTGAGCAGAGGATGATGGAAAGAGGGTGAGAGGTAATGGGTAGGGAGGTTTTCATTGACATCAGACTGTATGTTGTACATACAAGTAAATATTGTAAAACAGACCGAAATAGATCTAGATTAATACACCGGTCAATGATACTGTTTTTTCTACAATATCGTACACATAATACAGTCACGGTCAACTATCTACCCAGCAACTAGGTAGGTATTCACAAACAATTCTTTGTTTCCTGACTGAGAAATTCCCATCTATTTCTTCACGCAATCCAAACAATTCAATTTCTACACCTGTAAAGCCCCCACCTAACTCCTCTCCCACAGAATCTTCCTCTGTGTCCAATGAAACGTCGAAACCCCCTCATACCCACTTGGTCATACAAAACGTCCTATCTCAGTGCCTACTCTGTACTCCGTAATAAGTAAAACTCGGAACCCGGAATTCTAAAACAGATGAAAAAAACTTGGCATAACATTCTGAGCGGGGTAGTGCAAATATGGTAGCGGGTGCAAGCTTCTGGGCTATGAGTGTCTCCTGCGTAGTCTACTGCGTAGTCAATTGTAATATCAGATTCGACTCTCCTGCCAGCTTTCAGGGAAATCTGCCCCGTGTTCGGAACGGGCCGCAGCTTGGAGTAGAGAGTGTGACTGATTGTATGCAAGGAAATGGAAACTTGGAATGGTTGATGAATAATGTAAATATTTATGCTTTGTGGCATAGCTGTATAGGTAGGTAGATGAATAGCTGCACCTATAGGTAGGTAGATATGGAATAGTTGCAAAGAGAGGTGTGAAATGAATCTTGGAATGAAGCAGCATAAAAATATATATGAAATGTGTACATAAGCACACCTGGGCAATGAACCAAGCTGAAATATACGAAGTACATACTAGGTGGTGATTAGAGCTGGGAATACACCGGTACCGTACGTACATCACATCCAGACCTCGACACCTACCTAGATCCTGGCGTCGATCATTTTATGCCAATTTCTTTTTATTCGTGAATCCGTAAATGGCATTCTGGGGAGTTGCATTCTCAGCATCGGATGGGTGGAAAAAAGAAAAGGGAAAGGAGAAAAAAGAACTTTCGATTCTCGCAACAGACCGGTGGTGGATCTGACTGAACCCATGTTACCGATGGATACTTACGAAGCACCTAGCTATGATAGATGATAGATAGGTAGGGAGGGAGGAAGGTACATAACAATGGATAATACCTCCCCAGGTATGTGCATATGCAAATCTATAAAAAGGTATAAATAACAAAGGGCTAACCCTTCTCCGTAAAGCGTGATTGAACCTTAAACATCCACATCGCCGACACTCATTCTCATTTGGTCCTCAGATAAACTACAGTGACAACGAAAATCATACGTGCAGCCAATATCGATTTCAGCACCTGCGCCAAGACATAACACAGACATCACACACATAACACGAGCGAAAAGTATCGATGAAAGACAAGGTTTTTCTCAAACTGTGAGGTTCTTTCATCATTTGTTCATTTGTTAACACATGTTACCTCATTACCTGTTACCACTTCATTTTACCAATCTGTCTAGGGGTGGTGGTGGGGTGGGGAGAGAAAGAGACCAAAAGGGACCAAATGAGACAGAAAAGGGAAAAGAACCTGTTAAAACGTATCGATCTGGAGCACCCAGAGAATCTGCAAAGTATTACTGGTATTTGTCAAGTGCTTTTCTTTATTTTCATCTTTTTTCTATCCAGTCACAGTTGCGATGTGTGTTCTTGATCATATCGTATCATATCACTTCACCAACAAAACATAGCATCTATCCATCACGAGGTAGCATCAGCTTTCTTTACTCTCTACGACTATTGCATCAGCAGTAGACTTTCTGTTTCGCTTTTGGTTTCCATTTGATCTTGATATTCCTGCTACTATTCCGTAAATTCGCTTTTACCATTAAGGTTATACTGTGGAAAAATAGAAAGGGAAGAAGATAATTCTTCGTCAATCTCATTGCTTTATATCAATTGCTCTTCTCTACTTACTAGATACCATCACAATCACCACATCATAATCCGATACCAGCATTCACTACTCAGAGTCATTTAATGAGAGCTGCGCCGAAACGCTCAAATGTGTCAAGTACGCCATTGACCCTGTACTTTAATTGATCACCTATCACATTTCAATCCAGGTACAATCTCGAAATGAATTCCAAGGAGAAGGCGAAACATGGCCGCTCGGAACCGGTACGGAGAAACACACTTGAACGTATGCTCGAGTTAGAGAACAGGAGCAAGGTACGCAAAAGAATACCTCACATAGCCAAGTATTATTGCCTAACATACGTAAATTAGCTGCAGCGCATGCAAGCCTCGACAGCGGCAGTCAGTCAACCGCTGCGCAATAGCTTTTTCCGCGAGAGGCGTCCGAGCAATTCTAATGTATATACCAACTTGCCTCCCGAACGTCCTGCCCCATTCAGACAACCAGATCGAGCAATGACTGTTCCAACATTATCCGTTGCGGTGCCTCCTGCGCAGATATTCGAAAAACCCAGAGCATCTAAGAAGGTGTTTGTGGTTGAGCCGGTGAAGGAAAAGACCCCGCAAATTGTTGCAGATTTAAATGCAGACGATTCTGATGCATCCTCGATATGTCGGTCGCCGGCTTGGGATGGTGGTGACGGCAAGCAAAGAAGAATGGCAAAGAAAGAAGCTCAAGATATGCGCAAGAAGGAAGAAGAGCGGTTAAGGAAAGAGAAAGAAAAGGCCGAGAGGGAGACCCGAGCCGCGGCACAAAAACAAAAGGGTCGATTGAGCAAGGCGCCTCCAACCAACAAGCGCCTAAGTAAAACGATACCCGCAGTTCCAGTGGGTCGAGCCAACTCTGAACCTGCTGTACAAGTTGCGCCGGAAATAATACAATTGAGTCCTGATCCCGATGATGGTAGACGATCAAGGCGAACGAGTTTGGATCTTGGTCTCAAGAAACTTATGTCTTCTTTCAGATCCAGATCCAGATCCACAAGCATTTCTGCGGATGCAACGCCAAGAAATCAATCAACCTCGAGTTCTCCAACCTCGACCGGATTCATTGGAGGCTTAAAATTGCAGCAATCGAGTGAAGCGGCGGCCCAAAACGAACTCCGAGACGGGAAGTCGTCAAATAACAGACCAGCTAGCCACAGTAACAAATCTAGTCAGAGTCGGCCACCCATATCACTTGAGAATTCTCGATATCGTACATTGGACCTGTTGGCTTCTTCTGGAACCAGTGCACCTGCTGTCGAACTCCCAACAAAATCCCAAAGTGAGGACTCTTATAGCCCCCATACTCTGAAAGGGCCAGAAGCCAGTGAACAGCCCGCTAGTGATCTAGAACCAATCATGAATAGAAATCCTCGAGCACGAAAACCGAACGAAAATTTGAGGTTGGATCATGTTACAGAGTCGACAGTGAATTATAAGGCCAATTATAAGCCTCAATCGCCGCATGCTGCTCCGCCATCTCCAGGCTTTAGATTTGGCTTGGAAAAAGCCCTACCATCAACCCAAAAAGTACAAGAACCTTTGTATTCTCAAAATTTTGATATATCTCCTGAAGATACCAATTCTGAAAACAATGAATACTTTCCACAGCAAAAAAACCACGGCAAACAACGAGATCTAAGCAGCTCAGCCCATGATATCAAATTGGACGCCGCTCCGATACAGGAAGTTATGAGAAGAACACCGTCAATTCATAATGCGACTGGACGTAGTAGGTCGGTTTCTCGAGCTAGAGAAAATGCGGAAGTGGTGGACCATGAAGAAGATTTCCGGGCATTCATAGGCGATGAAGGCGCTCCTCCAGATTTCAGGCTCACTACACAACCGTCCCAGAGTAGTATTCAACCAGAAGAGGGCATGTTCTCTAGGCGCGATTTACAAGTCCCATCTTTCTATCCAAACCCATTATCGCTCCAACCCAAAGGAGCCAAGAATGGTACAGCGAATGTAAGTCATAGGTATTCGTCTGCCCCAGACTCACCTTCTCTGCAAACCTCTCATCTGGATGAACCTCTTAAAAAGTTACGCCCGCAATCTACTTTTTCGCCACGTGCCGCTGGCTTCGACAGCAGATCTGCATTACCGAGTCAATCTGCTCGAAGAGTATCAGAACCCGAATACTTATCCCCCATCGCTTTGTCGCCTCTAAAAATCAATCCTGTGCCACAGCAGAAACTGTCTTCCCCAACGGCCAACCCAACTTCCCCTCGTCGCCAGAAGGACCGAAGATCCAGCTCTAGATCTTACACAGGATCAAGTGAGGAATATTTGAGTTTCGATGAGCAGTCCAGTATCACCACCCCAGCAGTTTCAAGACCACAGTCGCAGAAGGGCCCTATTGCATCTAGTCATGATACCGCATCTCGCAAGTATCACAAAGTCCAAGATTCTTGGAATCAAACTCCGATTCCGGTTAAAATCAAGGACGAAGAAGGCAATACTTATACGCTAAGTGGCCAGGCCACTTCTACTTCGCAATCTGGAAACCTTCATGCATCTCTAGCTTCCGCAGATCCCAACACAGATGCGGGAGTTGCAGATCTTCAACGAAGACTTAGTTTGAGCAAGTCATCATCAACTACTGCGCTGCAACATACTTTGAATTTCCTACCAGAGCTCAAACATCAACCATTGCGTCCACGACAAGGTCCTGGGAAACGGCAAAGTAGTGAGGGAAAGAATGTACTTGGGAAAGGAGATGGAAATGGACACGGGCACGGTGGTAAGCCAAGACGAGAATCGGCATCTGCCTCTGCTTACGCGCAATACAACGATTCCAAAAACTCACTTATGTCATCGTCTGCTTTTAACGGAGGCGAATCATCGAATTCTAACAGCAATTCCAGCTCTTCCGAAAAAGACAATAGTAACGACAGCAGCCAATATCTTCGATCAGCCCGTCTCGCGATCCCACCCAGAAAAAGCCCTCGCATGTCCAACCAAATCGCAGCATCTTCAGCACAGAGTCTTCACAGTAATGGACAGGGTGGAATTGAACCGATGGCTAAGATGTTCGTTATTTGCTGTGGATGCAACTATTTCCATGATATGCCGAGTAAGCTCTACGAGTGCATGGCAAAACCGGAGGCTGTGGTTAAGGATGAGGGATTGGGAGTCAGTGGGGTGGTTAGCACGAGGGTTAGTTGTCCTTGGTGTGGACACGGGATGAGTACGAGGTGTTGTGAGGGGTGGGCGGCGGTGGTGATGCTGAAGGAAAGGATGCATTAGGGGGTTATGGGAGGATAAATGGGCGAACTGAGGGAATGGAAGGAGGGGAGTTAATGATTCATGTTTTATGGGAGTGAAAATTTAGCATAGGGTTGGATGGTAGACCATGGTATGGGAATGAACGAAAAACTTGGATCTATTTCAAAGTTAGGAATGGGAGATCTAGCTCGGTTGAGTTTGGACATGATAGTAGGAAAATATTAGACGCATGGTATGGTATGAATGATATGACAGCATTGCATGGATAGATGGATAT
This sequence comes from Botrytis galanthina, assembly GCA_004916875.1. Lineage (NCBI taxonomy): Eukaryota > Fungi > Ascomycota > Leotiomycetes > Helotiales > Sclerotiniaceae > Botrytis > Botrytis galanthina. The sequence continues at coordinate 24,243 of PQXL01000027.1, forward strand.
TTAGGGAGGGTGGAAGAAAATTCACATGGATAGGATCGAATGGATGATTTATTTGACAAATGAAAGGTTAAAATGGGATACAAGATTTACGATAATGATACGCATATACGCGGGGATATAATTGGGCAATGGGTTTTGGTTTGTATGCAGTTTTTGTATATGGAGGTGGATGGAGGGAGAGGAGAGGAGATTTTGAGAAGGAGAGGAGATTTTGAGGAGGAGCTGAAAGAGAGGGTGGGGCTGTTGGGTTCGGTTATGGTGGATGTGGTTGTGGTTGTAATGTGATTGTGGCTGGACTTGAGATTGGGGATACTTGTGAGATAGGAGAAGATCCGATATCTACCTAGGTAGAAGTAGAATGAACGAATGGATGGATAGATGAATCAATGACACCTTTACTTTATGAACATATTGGTAAAGGATAAATGGATGCTTTGTGATATGAGTGAAAGGCTACTATGGATACCTACCTACCTACCTACCTATGTATTCGAGAAATTTGGGAGATTTAGCTAGAGTCATTAGATGTGGAAATGAGATGTAATCATTCGTGGGTATCTAGATAGGTATATAATACAGGAATATATATAAATCTTGAGTTGAGGAACTGAGGTAGGGAATGTGTGGGTGGATAGGTGGGGTGGGGTGTGGTGTGGTGTTCGCTAATGGAATATCGTGAGATTTCGCTTCGATGATGATTATAATGATGATCGTGATGATGATGTAATGTAGCGACTAATTTTAAAATTCATAGCAGGTGTATAGATGGGGTGATGTTTTCTGCAGGATGTGTGGAGATTGGAAGGGGAAGGGAGGGGGGGATTTGGAAAGGGTGCTGTTTTGTGTTGAGCTTGGGGTTAGAGGGAGGTTTTTGGGATGGGAATGCATATCGCTTAGTCGATTGGATTTGTGGGGATGAAGGGATAAGGGGATGAGAGTGCTATATGATTCTTATTTTCTGGAACTTCTTGTTGGGATTGATTTGTTAGGGGGGGGGTTGATGTGGATTGGATTGGATTGGATTGGATTGGATTTGGATTGTGGTGTTGTTGATACTCATTCTTAGTCTAATCATCGCTTTTCGACAAGCGTAGCGACTCTCATAACAGAAACAGACTTTGCCTACCATGGCTACGCAGGCACGGCCATCTGAGTGGAATAGTTATTATTTGTGGTTTGGGGTGGGGGCTAGGGTGTTGTAGGATAGAGAGGGCAGCGTACTGGCGGAGAATGGAGATCTCTAGATGTAGGTTTTGCTGGACTAGGGAATGAGGTTGGAGGGATGAGAGTAGAAATTAGGGATGGGAAGGAAGAGCTGAGGGTGACGAGGAGAGAACTCTGGGGGACTAGGGCAGAATTATCGAGGTTGAGAAATGGGGGTCTATATATCAAGTAATAGATATCTGTAATCACAAATCTGAAGTACATATAATGCCTGAATATAATTGGAAGCAATTAGAGATTGATTACAAATATCTTTACCTTTCTTAACATATGATCTTGGGGAATATACATACTGATTGCTTCCAAAAACTTCAAGGCCATACATTAAGTTGAATACAAATCTCTCTATAGACTTTTATAATAGCCTGCAGTCTGAACCACTGAATATACAAGAAAACCTAAGAGTGAGTAATGCCTAGCTTCTCTTCAGTTGTTCATATTTGGGGCAATGAGTTGTATTTTTGTAAGGTATCAAACCAATGTCGTTTGGTCATGATTATCTTTTCCTATCTTTTTGATTAAATTTCAACCACAAAAAATTGTTCCATACCTCCTCCCAATAAAGCAATATCGAAAATGGTGGAAAAGATAAGTATGACCAAAAAATTCCGCATACACCTCCATAGTAACGATGTTTTCAAGAGAATTTCAATATGTTGTGTTAAAATGAAACAGGCCTTTTCCAAAGAATGACTTCAGAGGACTACGTGCTGAGACTTTTTCCATGAATAGCAGAGCATACACTCTACCTCCTTTAGAAACCTGACAAAATGTTGCCTGTCAGTTTCTTGTCCTCAGTAAGTAAGTTTCCCTTGTAAGGTCGACTGATTTTGTGTGCTTGATTGGAGTCCTCCCCACATTACCCATTCAATGTGGAATAGCGATGTAGGTTTGGTTACATTGAAAGTTAGCAAAAACACGTCAGCACGCATAAATCTTGGGGTCTGATGTTGAAACTTGAAATGAATGTCAGACGATGTTCTGTTGTTTCAATTCAGAGTTCAAAAGATTGATCGAAGTCGGTGCTGAATCAGCTGATTTTTAATAGTCGGACAAATTTGTTGATCAATCACTCAGGATGCGCTCATTGATAGAAAAGCTCGTGCACAGGAAAAAATGGAGGAGGGGCAATTCGGGTGATACCTTGTCATCAGCTACGTCGTCGTTGACTAAGTCATCAGTCCAGCCATCTACTGAAGGCGAAAATTCACGAAACTCATCAATTACATCGTCATCAACTGCACTGCCTGTATCATTACAGATCGAAGCAGAGCGTGTGCAGAAGAATGAATCCCCAAAGCGCTTCTGGCATGATGCAGTTCAAATGCTGCAAGAAGATCCGCGCCATCGAGAACTTCTGGATACGTACCAAAAAATCTTACAGGCAGAATCAGGAGCGACCCCGCCTAGCGATAGCGCAGCACCAGATTACTTGTTGAAAACAATCGACCGTAGTCTTAAGCTTCTCGATGAAAAGCGTTCGAAAATCCGGGTGGGCAGTGCTACTGTGGAAGTAAGAGATGCTCTCAACAAAGTCGCCAAAGCTGCACAGTATGCCCAGTCTTTTGTTGGCTCTTTAGTTTCGGGAGAGCCTCATGCGGCGATGGCCTGGGCCGGTCTGAGCTTGTTCTTGCCTGTAGGTCACTGCATATATCCAAATTGATTTTTGGTCTTGACTAATGCAGTATTGTAGCTTTTGATAAATGCAGCTGAGCAACCAAAAGCTCTGACCAAGGGCGTTGAGTATGTTTCCGAATTACTTTATCGATTTTCCGTCACCGAGCGGTTGTATCAAGAGCAAATCAGAGATGCCTCAGCTATTGTCATCACAGATACTAAAGAGCTTCGGTCAAGCTTTGAGAAAAGTATTACAGAGCTTTACTCGCAGGTGCTACTGTATCAATGTCGCGCAATAAGTCAGCTGCATTCCTCGAAAGTGATGGGTATTGCGAAAGATATGTTCAAATCAGAGAATTGGGATGATTTATCCAGCGAGCTCAAAGAATATGAAGCGAAGTGCAACAGATACAAAGGTGTCTTGGATGCGGAGAAAATGGAGAGAGAATTTCGTAACTTTGAGAAACATATGAAAGGTCGAAATGAGATCGATGTTTCATGGCAACACCAAACAAAAGAGACTCTCGAAAATCTCAAGCATGATCAGGATTTACGGGCCGAACAACGTCAAGTAGAACTAGAGAATGACTGCATCCGGAAATTTTATGTGTCGGCTTATGAAAAACAGATGAACCGAAATCCAGATGCTGTCAAGGGTACTTGTCGTTGGCTACTTGACAACTCAAATTTCCAAAATTGGAAAGATTCTGAATTATCTTCTTTACTTTGGGTTTCTGCTGGCCCTGGTTGCGGAAAGTCAGTAGTGTCGAAGATGCTAATCAAAGAGCTATCTAAGACTTCTTTGCCGGGAAAACGACGAACCATCTGCTATTTCTTCTTCAAGGAAGATGATACTTTGCAAAGGACGGCAGAAAACGCTTTATGTGCTATACTGCACCAAATTCTGAGTACCCCGGGAGATTCAGGGCTCGTACGGCATGCGATTCCACCCTGTAACAAGAGCGGGGTTAAAATCCGTGAATCATTTGCTCAAATGTGGGAGATTCTGATGGATATTGTGCAGGACGAAGCAGCCGGCGAAATCATTTGTATCCTTGACGCACTCGATGAGTGCGAAGAAAAAGAGGGTAGCGGCCGCTACATGCTCATTGAGAAATTTCAAAAGTTCCATAATGACTACATAGAGACGACGAATTCTAGAAACACATGTTTTAAGATTCTTGTCACTAGCAGGCCTTATGTCGGCATTGAAAGAAAATTTAAGAACTTGACAAAGAGAGATTCTACAATTAGATTATCGGGGGATGAGGAATCGGCAAAGATCAGCGAGGAAATTGATCTTGTAATCGAGGAAAAGGTAAAAATGCTGAGAGTTCAGTTGGAGTTGGACGATGAAACAACCTCTGCGTTAAAAGAAAAGCTACGGAGCATGGAACACCGAACGTATCTCTGGCTGAGGTTGATTTTTGAAGTTCTTGAGCAGCAACTCAAGACAACTAAGAATTATTTGCTTGATGTTATAGGAAAACTTCCGGGGACTGTCGATGATGCATATGAAGCTATTTTAAAACGAATCCCGAAGAATGAGTTCGAAAGAGCCAAGAGGCTTTTGAGTATCGTTGTTGTGGCAGAAAGGCCACTGCTTGTACGGGAAATGAACGTTGCTCTCGCTATCGATGAGAGCCTAACTCAAGATTCCCAGGCTTCAGCACTCAGTCTTGATCTAGAACCGGAGGCGGTTTTTCGAGCGGCTTTGGGCAATATTTGTGGACTTTTTGTCACCGTTGCCGACTCCAGAGTATACTTGATTCATCAGACAGCTCGTTCATTTTTGTTGTCTGATGGAAAGACACAAACAAATAAAATCGAGGGTCCTACCTTTAAATGGAAGGAGTCTCTATATCCACCTGAGGCTCACCTGCTATTGAGCAATATCTGTATCAATTACTTTCTTTTCTATGGTCTTGAACGAGACATATCTGTCATTCGCGAGGAATGGTTGAAATATAATGAAAATTGGGAAAAGCCGATGCTGGAACGTTATTCTCCCATTACAGAACATTCATTGGTCGTCTACGCCTCCGAAAACTGGACGATGCATCTACTACACACGAACTTGGAACAGGGTTCGTCTATCTATGAAAATGCATGGATGCTGTGCAACACCAATTGTGATTATTTCAAAATTTGGATAACGGGGATTACCCATTACAGTACTCTAGAAAATCTAGATCTCCCTGACTCATTAGAAATCGCCGCACGCTCAGGTCTTGACTTTGTAGCCCGGCGTGCTTTGCAAATCCCAAACTCTTCTTACCGATATCCGAGAGCATTATACCACGCTATCCTAAGGAGAGATGAGAATATTACTCAGACTATTCTAGAGACAAGGAAAGTAGATGTCCTTGATGGTTATCTGAGGTTGGCCCTTAAAAAAGGGAGACACGATGGTGTAGACGTGGTTGGAATAATAAGGCTATTGGTCGAGCATGGAGCTGGAAAGCAAGATCTTCGACCATCTCTTATTTTTGCTGCAAGCAGATGTCTATATCATGTTGTTCGTTTCTTTGTCGATGATTGTGGGACAGATATCCAAAGTCCTCTTGATAATGGATTTTCAATCCTATACCCACTCTCCGGAGTATATACTAAATTTGATGAGCGAATTCTATCTTATCTGCTTGAGCGAGGTGTGGACCCCAACGGCGTACCAGGAAATGCGGTAACGCCATTAGAGAAAGCGACTCTTAGATACAGGGTGACAAAGGTCAAATTTTTGCTGGAGCATGGGGCTGATGTCAATCTGTCAGGGTCATTAGATCACGGTTCTCCACTCTATCAATTCCTTCAAAATCCATATGATACTTCAAAATTAGAGGAACTCGATGATCCTGACCATTTATTGAATCTATTGAATACACATTACGAGGGAGATTGTATGATACAGATGTTTTTAACAGCTGGTGCGGAAACTGGTGGATGGCCAGAACTTTGTTCGGAGGCATTGTTAGAGTATAACAACCGCCAGAAACAGCGCGAAAAACTTGGAATATGTATTGATACTGGCCTTGATCTAAAGAAGGTAGCCGAGTCCAGAGTTCAATTAAGTTTGAAAAAAGACGCATGTTCTGGCGCTGTTGCTACTGTGTAGTATACTTGATTCGCTATTAGGTATATTACACGTGGTAGTATAAAGGGATCTTGAATGTCGGCCGAGTGTTCAACAACCGAGATGTGTGCGTGGAAGCTTCTCTCATTTAGTTAGGACTGGAATGGAAATCTTAGGATGCTTTTGGAACTTACAATTGCTTTTTTTCCTTTGACTTTGAATACCGAAATGTAACTACAAAACGGATTGTTGGAGTGTAGCTTCTACCCGGAAAACAGGGGTGGTCTTGCTTCATTTGCGCTATCAAGTTGTGATTTCTCTTTTGAGGCTGTTTTAAGAGAAACGTATCAAGGGGTTTTGGGAGGAAGGGAAAGGAAATCTTTTAACATTGGGCAATTTGATAATTTCAAATTTGAAAATTATGTTGAAATCAAATTAAAGGTTCGTTAACCAACTACATCTATCATCACATTTCATCGTAGCATTTTGTGCTCCCCAATCGCATCGCCTGACTCCTTCACTCCAACATGTGTCTAAAAGAAAAACGATTACTGGTATAGATCCGGATGAGCAGCCTTGATAAAATCAGCACCCCTTTCAGCAACCATGTAAACAGCATTCTGAATTCGGCAATCTGGAATGACGGGGAAGACGGATGCATCGGTGATACGAAGATTCTTGACACCGAACACCCTAAGTTCGTGATCAACGGCGCCTTGCTCGATGGATTTCCCGAGGCGGGCAGTTCCGCAGGGATCTGGGGGGTGAAGTGTTAGTCTGATGGAAAGATTTAGATAAGACGTGCAACTTACGGAATCCAGTCTGACTTCTCTCTAAAATCATCTTATTCATAGCCTCATCGCTATTTCTGGGCATGGGCCATGGATAATCTTCCCCTATGATATCTTTCATTCCGTCGCCGTTCATTAGGATATCATCCACATATCGACATCCTTCACGCAGGGCGACGAGGTCCAAATCATTGGAGAAGAAGTTGAGGTTGATAATTGGTTGCTCAAGTGGATTGGTAGAATTGAGTTTTACATAACCATTGCGCGAGAGAGGACGGAGTAGATCAACGATAACGGTGAGCCAGGATCCCGCAGGTGGTGTCGGGATATGCCATTGGAAGGCATCGCTAAACATGGGCACGAAATCTATCTCAAAATGTGGTTGGCCGCCTGGTCCGAAGGGGTCGATGTCGTTGTTGGCTTTTTTGGCAGCGACATACTCTTTGCTTGTCGCGAGATATTCGTCGATGCGAGGCAGGCCAACGAGTTCGAGAAGACCACTACTGTATGGACCACTCTTGTTATTTCGGTAGGCGCTGATAGCACCATCGTGTTGGGGACCGGCTCGTAGGAGATGATCGTCGAGTCCTAGGCCGTCTTTGAGTCTGAAAACGTGGGGCATGATGGGGTGGTCGAGAAGATTCTTTCCAACGTGTTGTGATTCGACCTTGACGTCGATCCCATGAGGAGCAAGATCTTCGACTGGACCAATTCCAGATAACATGAGGAGTTTGGGAGTTTCATATACGCCAGATGAGACGATGATTTCCTTTTTGGCTCGAATGGTCAGTTCATCGCCTTCAGCTGTAATTACTACGACTCCGGTAGCGGCTCCATCTTCGATGAGGATTTGTTTGGCGTGGGTGTGGCCGAGAATAGTGATGTTTGGTTTTCCTTCGAGGAAGAGGGCAGATGTAGAGCGTACACCTTTGTAAATAGTATTCATGCAACGAGCCAATCCGTGCATTTCTCCATCGTAGATCTCGTCATTGAGGATTCCTCCCTTGCTAACCCACGCGCTGGACAATGCTTTACGGAATGGCTCGAGCTCAGGCACCATATCAGAAATGGCAACATCGAGTGGACCATTACGACCATGTTTCGCCAAATCTGGATTATACAGATGACTATCATCGTGATAGTTGGCTGGCTTGTCAAAATACTCCTTGCAATGATCCCAAGTCCAGCTTGGACCGCCATATTCCTCCCAATCGTCAAAAGTGGCTTTGCTACCTCGAATCCAGGTGTAGTAGTTAAGAGCACTACTACCTCCCAAGACTTTTCCACGAGTGTTGGGCTTTTCTACCCGGGTGTAATCTTCGCGGTCGATCATGGTAGTTTTATAAGCCCAGTCATATTGGCTTCCACGGAGCTCGAAAGCTCGTGCTGGAGTCTGGATCTCGGGGATGTCTTTGTTATGTCCGGGACCGGCTTCGATGATCAAGATCTTCACGTTAGGATTCTCAGCTAGACGGCCGGCAACAGTGTTGCCTCCTGTTCCACTGTTTGATATGTCAATGTTTGTCTTGTGCCTTTAACATGGAAGCATGCTTACCCTCCAACGACAATAAAGTCGAAGTGATTATCAATTGGTACGACCATTTTCAGTGTTCGAGTTTGAAATTAGCGATGAGTTATTGTAAAAGATAATTGAAAATTAGGGCTATGGGATTAAAGATGTGATTAAAGTAGTGAAAGTAGATGATGAAGTGAGAAGTTGAAGATGGAAAGTAGTTTTTATATCTCTATAAAGCATGAAACATTCACTATGTGAAGTATGTGAAGCCTGTGACGTCTTCTACATTTTTGACCTCGCAGACCTCTCAATTGATCATACCCGATGCTTGCCCGCTATTTTCCGAATCAAAATATGGGGGAAAATACACCCCTGACCGATCTTTCCCTGCATGGTAGTATGGGAAGCATTGCTGCCAAAGTAGGCTGATTATTAAGCTCTAATTCCCGTGGCTCTCATGATTTAAGCGAGATCTTGGGTTGTAAAAATCTGGAAGGATATGTATGCTAAACCCCTCATTACGAGATTAGAATATTGAAGGGTTACGAGGTATGATGACAGCATATCTAGCGACAGCGAGAGAGGTGGCAAATATGGCAAATATCGGAGTATGCTCGTTTTTGTTTGCAAAACAATCTACATTTGACCCCCATGCCACCCCCCTCGCCTCGGAAGATGGATGGAAACATGCATGAATTTAGACGTGATGTAGTGAAATGCTACAGTGAGACCGTGGAAGTAGTAAAGTCAAAGGGCTTGTATACCTTAGCCTTGCCCATTACATGCGCATCTCCACCCGAAGAATCTTCTCTGTCGCCGAAACCCGAATGCCATCATCTTTCTGAAAAGATTGATATCAAGAAGTTTGACGATGGATTCAATGCACAAGATCCAGAACTTCGGCTCCGTTCGGTATGGACGAACAGACCGTATTTGCATGCAAGCCGGGGCCATTCAACGCAAAGACTGTTGAAAGGTAGATGAAGAGCTGGCTGCAGGCTGAGTGGAGCCTCAGCCAGCCCAGACTATTCTTATGTCAAGTCAGCAGAATTATGTTAGTAATATACAACTGCCAGGGCTAGTGGAAGGAAAACAGCCACTCACAACCGTTCGAGCCCCCACCATCCGTATTCAAATTATATCTCTTTTATCAGATATCACTCCGATGTGCAAGGAGAGCTCTTCCCCTTTAATTCATGAAGCAATGAGCTTATTTTGGCAATCGGCCACAAATAATTTAATATTTAATCGAGATTTAATTACAGTCAGTTGGGATTCAGTTGAGATTCAGTTCGGGGAAAAGTCGGAAAACACAATGTAGAGGAATTCCGAAGTTGACGGCTCGGCAACTTTCCGATATTGTGAATTTCTTGCCGAATTATTGGAGTGAACGTCATTGATTAGAAAAAATCCACGATGCAAATGTTTCACGAAATTGATTAGAAATACGAGAATGGCATGCTGGACTGCTATTATTAGGGATCCGCATTTCACAAGATATCTTTATTAAGCCTCTTCCTCGAGTATCCTAGAAATGGAAAGTTGTCCGTCAATTAGTCGATGTGTATCTGATTATTAATTGTATCTATTCGTCTTGCTGCATTGTCTAAGCTTCTTATGCAATATGGCTAAATTGAAGCTTACAGCATGTCGTACAAAGGAGAAGCCGTTTATTTTCCGAGTTATCCTCAGTTGCTGGTCGAGTAGAGAAGATACCGGCGTCCGATATACATATTTTTGAATGACGCATTCCAGAAGACCAAGGATCAGTCAGTACCTTAACTTCCCATGGATAAACCGTTGATGCTTTCCGAAGCTCGCATTTGTAGATCTGTAGCATGCGTTCAGACAGGTATGGAATGGATATAAAGTATGTCTAGCTCCTCTATCTATGTACGAAGTCGAAGCATCAAACTTGACTTGAACTTTCTCTACAATATATATTTCCTCATACGTAATCTTAACTATCATCTTAATACAAGAATCAATTCTACAGAATGGCATCTAAGGTTTGAAGTCTGATGATTTATCTTGGACATGACTGACATTCTGCGCAGCTCGGTTCCCCCGAAAGACCTGTTTACACTTTAGCCGAAGGTACTTCGTCCATATACACGTACTGAATAACATAATGCTGAACTGTCTTAGGGGTACCAGTCGCGGATCCGACTACTTCATTGCAATTGAACACTTTCGGTCTAGGAGGCCTTGGTTTATTGCAAGATACACAATTGATTGAAACGCTTGCACATTTTTCACGAGAAAGAATTCCAGAGAGGTATGTATAAAAGAATTCCTCAAAGTCAGCCGCTAACAAGTATCAGAGTAGTTCATGCCCAAGCTGCTGGCGCTTTTGGAGAGTTTGAAGTTACTCACGATATTTCGGATTTGACTTCAGCAGCCTTCTTGAATGGCATTGGAAAGAAGACTTCTTGCATGGTGCGCATATCTACAGTAGGAGGAGAGAGAGGATATCCAGATGTTGTGCGAGATGTTAGAGGCTACGCCATGAAATTTTATACCGAGGAGGGAAACCAAGACTTCGTCTTTAATAATACTCCTGTATTTTTCATTCGCGATCCCCTCAAATTTCCTTCGCTAAACCGATCCCATAAACGTCACCCACAAACAAATGCACCAGACGCTGACATGTTCTGGGATTTCCACAACAACAATCCGGAAGGAATACATCAACTCATGTATCTATTCTCGGATAGAGGAACTCCTGCTTCGTTAAGACATTTAAACGCATACAGTGGCCATACTTATAAATTTACTAAGCAAGATGGCACATTCAAATATGTACGATTTCACTTCCATTCAGACCAGGGAGTGAAGAACAGTACAGCAGCCGTGGCAGAGAAACTCTCAGGAACGAATCCGGATCACCACAAACTGGATCTCTTTAATGCTATCGAACGTGGAGAGTTTCCTAGCTGGACAGCAAGTGTTCAAGTTATGGATCCAGAAGATGCGGAATCGTTTCGTTGGAACGTGTTTGATATGACCAAGGTATGGCCGCATAGCGAAGTTCCATTGCGGCACTTTGGTAAAATGACGCTCAAAAGAAATGTGAGATATGATTATTCCTTTTTACTCTGAATTTCCTGCTAATCTACATGTAGCCAAACAATTTCTTTGCGGACATCGAACAAGCAGCTTTCTCGCCTTCAAATATGGTTCCAGGCATTGCTCCATCCGCAGATCCAGGTAAGTTCTTGCTTCTATCTTTAAACTCATGAAAATCGCTAACAACTCCCTTTGAAAGTCCTCCAAGCTCGCCTTTTCTCATATCCAGATGCCGCTCGCTACCGGCTCGGCACAAATTATCAGCAACTCCAATCCAACGCTCCTCATTGCCCCGTTTACACACCATATCAACGTGATGGTCTTTCTTCAATCAACGGTAACTATGGTCCCGACCCAAATTATGTTCGATCAAGTTTTGTTCCACTTGCTCCTGCGAATCGCAATGCTCAGGCCGTGCATAATATTCGACATGAGCTCTGGAGCGGAACAGTAACGGCATTTACGAGTGGAGTTGTAGATGATGATTTTATACAGCCACGAAATTTTTGGAGAGAAGTTCTGGGAAAACAGGAAGGTCAGCAGGAAAATTTGGTAGGAAATGTTGCGGGAGAGCTGGTGAATGTCAAGCATGAGAGAGTTAGAAGGGAAGCTATTGGTAAGTTTTGTGTCTTTTTGTCTGTAGGCTGTCGAGTAATGTGAAGCTAATTTTGTTTCATAGAGATATTCAGGAAGGTAGATGATGATTTGGCAACAAGAATAGAGAAGAAGATTGCAAAGTTGTCAAATCTTTGAGGAATGAGCAGGTGACAGAAGGGTTGCGGGGCTCATTTGGCAGAAGTGATCGCTATGTTTTATCGCAATAAGAATTTGTTCCCAGAATCCATAGCTCTAATAAAATTCATCGTAAAATTTCAACTGTACAAGAGTCTCGCAATACTTGTTGTGTGGCTGGTTGGTTTGTGATATGGCAAGTTTTTCGAGAAACAAGCTCGAAGTTTTCGTGAAATTTGACAATTCGTACCTCTTTTAGCTTGGAGAGGCCAGGAAAACATTGGGAAAAGATCAATTAGCATGGGTAAATGTGAGATAGTAGCTTAAATTTTATTTTTCATAGGTGGTAGGAGCGACTCTCTCTACTCCCATCCCGCATCGGGATATGTTAAGCATCAATCTTTCTTGAATTCTGGTCTTAAGATCACCACTTCCCGAGACTCCTCTTACTGATATCAAAAGGGCAATTCAAGAATTTGCCTTTGCATTTACTTACCATAACATCATCACATTAACTCTTTATCATTCAAGTATAAGCTACAAATGGACACATCAGAGTGGAGTTCGAACCTTGCGGTGAGGAACAAGGAGCCTATAGTCACAGTGAGAGAGATTCTGCAAGATTCGGAGTGAGTGCAACAATCTTCTAGAATACCCCTTGTTGTCTAAAATCCTGAAATGTAACCACTAATCGTCTCAACCGCACAGTGTCGACGACCAAATCATAGAACCATGCTCCTCCCACAGTCCTCGTAAACGCAATCATTGCGAGGTAGAGAAAAACTCGATTATTAATCCATCAATTCGGTAACTCTCAAACAAGATAAGGGCATTGAAGTTCGTTTTGACATCGTTGACACTTTCAAGAAGAAACCCAAGTAACGAGAAGGGACAAGTATCGCCAGCAAAGCGTCAATGCAGTGTTAAAGGCATGGAATCAAATTGTCTACAAACAGAGCACAATGGCAAGAGTCGAGGAATCGTTCTCATGGAAAGGCAGGTGAAATTGGAAAGTGGTCGCAGATTTAAGACTGATTGTCATGCAGAGAGGTTGCTGCATCGAAGAAGGGCAACGAAAGAATACCTGAAACGCATAATATTGGGAAACAACTTGAGGGCTTAATGGTGACGTTGTCGTCAGTTTCGATCATTTTTCATAGCCCAAACAACATTTTGATTAATGCTAATACGGGTATCAGGGGATCAGCACCGCCATCTGCCGGTAGTGGACCAGAACCCTCTGGTACCAATGAGACCACATCCATCAAGGCAAAGATGTAAGCTAGATACTCACTAAAGATTTTGATCAAGACTTCAAGCTCTAACTAGCCGTAAACTTAGGGTCACCATCGACACACTTAGTCCCGCACTAGCACATCTTAGTTCTGCGCACTACGAAAACTCCAGATCAAGTTCTATTTCTAGTAGTTCCGAATCTTCTAATTATAAATACCACAACCTCAAGAGAAACTACGAAAATATTCCACACAAAACTACCGAAGCTCAACCCCCTCAGAAACGCAGCGACAAGTACGAAACTAAGCTTAACAACACTGAACCCAATCAAAATTGCGAACACATCAGCAACACTTTTGAATCTCTCTTTGCCACCGTCAAAGATTGGATCGAGCAACAAAGGTCTCAATTCGATACCGTTACTGAAAGAATCAATGAAATTTTCAGCCTGATACAACAAGGCGAACGACTACTGCAGAACGCCATGACCACCGAAAACGCTTCTCAATTGGAGCTTATGATCGACAGAATCACTCATGCACTCGTAGAAGATCTTAGGATTGATGATTCTACCTCTGTAGTACCCAATTTTCCGCTAGAGAGAGATTCCGTCGCCCAAGTTACAAACGTGTATATTTCAACCGACCCTTCCCAGACTTTGGAAGAACTTCGACAGTTCGCCAGATCAAATATGGGCGTAAGTTTGAGCGAGAAAGAAGAAAGGTTTATCGAAAACATTGAATCTCTCAGCGCTACACAAACAAGGCTCAAGGAGGAATGGAACATGCTCAACTCAAGAGAAGACAAGGACAAATTCAAATTCATGCTTGAGATGAATTCCTCTGAGCGAGCAAAAGTTTTGCAAAGGGCTTGGGATTTGAAGAAAGAAATTGCGAGCTTCTACATGTGTGCTGACACGAGAAGATAAGTAAATCGTGACATGCGACAGAATGATATCAAACTGGGGTTATTGAGCTGCTTTTCCCGAATATAATTATACCTATGAGCTTAAGCTCTTTGATGTTGGAATAGCAAGGTTGGGGCTTCTATTGCTGGAGCATCATTATCTTCGACTCTGCAGGGCATACACCTTTCTTGATCTCTTTATGTTTTTTATTATCCAATAAGGGAAGGTTGTGCAGTGACCAGCTAGAAAAGATTAGTTGTCACATATCATGAATAGAAGATCAACAATTCTCAAAAATCATGCGCTGATAGGAAATTTTGTAATGTGCACATTTACTTGGTATTTTACTTTCATACAGTGGTAAGAACACTGGCATTCTTATACCACGTCAAGAGAGGATTCTCCCCGTTCTTGGTCTCCGTCTGTTCCACATAAGCCCATCGGTTCAAAAACTCTTCATGTGATAACACTTGCGTGAACTTTCCCGTGATGGCTCTGTATACATTATCCATGACAGCGAAATCAGTAGGGAACAGTATGTCAAAGTATCCTTGATGCACCTATATGCCATTAGCAACGATGAAAGGGACGAGGAATAATGATGCTCACAAAAGGGGTCGTAACAGGAACTGTTCTTCTTTTATATCTTGTCTGCACAACTGGTGCATTGACTCCCTTGATCGTGTCCGGCAGCGAATGAAAATCACTTGTTACTAATCTATGCGCCGGGAAATACTTGGCTAGAATATCGAAGAACTGCATTAGTCTCGTAGGTATATATTCTGGCTGACTGAGATTCGGAGCGAATGGCATATTGTTCCTCAAAGTCTTTACTAGTCTGTTCTGCGGAAGGGGGTGTGGGTATTTTCCATTGGTAGCAGCGTGTCGTACGCGAAGGAATCTAGATGCTATGGGGTCGATGGTGGGAGTGTAGAATTCGTAAAAGTCGCCGGTGTTGGATATCAACACGGTGCCTTGGAGAGGTTCTTCTGTAACAGGGTCGTATCGAATAGAGTCGTGGGCAAAGTTGTCAAAAACTTCCATGGCGAGGAAGAAGCATGGGGAAGGAACTATCTGGTTCCATTCGAAAACTGATTTGTTGATAATTTCAACTTTAGACGAGTGTCCTCGAGAATTGGCATTCCGTAACAGGTGCGACTTTTGTAGAGATGCGAGATTGCTGGATATCTCAATGATCTTGAACTTTGTGCGGGCATAGACCTCAGGTTCTGTGGCACGAATATAGTCAAGTATATTGAGCATAAGAGTACCATTTCCGGCACCCATTTCGTAAATTATGAGGTCGTGGTATGGGTATTGCGATATTTTGTAATTGTTGATCAAATACCGGGCTATAGCTTCACCATAGTAGGGTCTGAAGAGCTCCGTTGGTGTATGCCATAATTGGCGAGTCTCATTAGGAGACTTGAGATCCAACTCGTCCTCGAACTCGGTGTATCGTTGTCCCAGGAGACGGTGAAAGGCTGGTTCATCTTCGAGGGAGTTGAAATCGAAAGGCTCGCCAGGAGTAAAGATAACAACTTGCTTGGAGAAGTAACCATAAGAAGGATTGTATAAACTATCTGCGGAACGTGTCAGATAATCACACGGTATGTTAACGACTAGATGGTGAATACCTTCAATGAAATCTCGGGTGAGCATCTTCACACGCCTTGGCCTTTCTCTCCTCCCCCTCAACTGATCCGCTGTAACCATGGGATACTTATTGAATTCCTCCATCATATCTATCGGAAAGATATCTGTTCTCTGCTGCCAATGGCTTTCATTCTTGCTTGTCTCCTTCACTCCTCTGCCCCTCCTACTGGTGGTCGACAAACATCTCAACTGCGAACCATGCCCATTCCATGCTCGAGGAGACAACGAAGAATGGGATCGTAAAACCTCACAGTTCTTGTGTCGGAATAACTGCCGAAACAGTTGTGCCACAATTGGGGAGTCCATCGACAGAAGTGTTTAAATTCTTCTGTGTGTTTCTTGGGGGACCTCTGTCGCAATGTTGAGTTCTGGTTGGTCCAAGCTTCTTCCGCAAAGTTTTGCAAGGATATTGAAAGAGTTGACCTGTGAAAAATCACATCATCAACAAAAATGATTTTATTCAGGACTCATGGTTGAAATAATGATGATGAGAATACCAAGAATATAATGTCTCTGAGCAACCACCCCAAGGCATATGGTTCTGCAGCAATTGCAGTTGCATTCGTCGCAGGAGTTCTGTTGACATTGGGTTTCAAGGATTTTTATCCTGATTTGGAACGAAGATATCAAAGACGGCGAAAGGGAACTGGAACTGGGACTGGAATCATTGCATCTGATTCATCTTCATCCGATCTAAGACCGGTTGGCTCCAACCTACCCCCACTAAGGCTAGAAGACCGTACTCGGAAATCAGTTGTCGGATTGCCGAAACCCATAATCCCAGAAGGAATAGAGGGATGTATTGGAAATACACCATTATTCAAAATCAAGAGTCTTTCCGATGCAACAGGATGCAATATTCTTGCAAAAGCGGAGTTCTTGAATGGCGGAGGAGGAAGTCCCAAAGATAGAGTAGCCTTGAATATGATTATGATGGCAGAAGAGGAAGGATTCCTGAAACCTGGCCGAGGTGACACTATTTATGAAGGCACAGTTGGATCAACTGGTATTTCACTTGCAACTTTAGCGCGTGCCAGAGGTTATAAAGCATATATATGTATGCCCAATGACCAGAGCACAGAGAAGTCGGATCTTCTGCATCATCTGGGAGCCACAGTTGAAAGAGTAACCCCAGCACCTATCACCTCTACTGAACACTTCGTCAACTTGGCAAGACGAAGAGCGAAGGAACATACGGCCTCTAAAACAGATTCTAGTAGAGGGTTTTTTGCTGATCAGTTCGAGTCTCGTGCAAATTACCGGGCACATTTTCAATCTACAGGGCCTGAGATTTATGCCCAGACTGGAGGTGATGTGAGCAACCAAACCTCCGAAATCCCACACAAAATTTAGCTAACAAAGTTTAGATTGATGCATTTGTAGCCGGCGCTGGGACAGGAGGAACCATCTCAGGTGTAGCACTCTACTTAAAACAAGAGCAACTTATGGGACAAGATCTCAAAGTCGTGCTTGCAGATCCAGAGGGAAGTGGTCTTTACAACAAAGTTAAACATGGCGTCATGTTCTCTTCAACCGAGAAAGAAGGCACAAGACGTCGGCAGCAGGTTGATACTATTGTCGAAGGGATTGGAATCAATCGGTTAACAGAGAACTTCGAAGCGGGGCGAGAAATCATCGATGATGCCGTAAAGGTGACAGACTTGCAAGCACTCAAAATGGCAAGGTGGTTAGTAGAGAAGGATGGTATTTTTGTTGGAAGTAGCAGTGCTGTCAATTGCGTGGCAGCTGTAGCAACAGCGTTGAAGTTAGAGAAGGGGAGTACGGTGGTTACTATCCTTTGTGATAGTGGAACGAGGCATTTGAGTAAATTTTGGAAGAAGGTGGGAGAATTGGGCTTGGAGGAGGAACATGACAGCCAAGATTTGCTAGCTCACTTACGTCTTGTGCCCACCGGCGGGGAATGAATATACTTATGAGATCATCGAACCGTTGCTCTTAGCAAGGAAATGCATGGCAGCTGGGTTTCACAAGCTAAAAGGTCATTCGTACATATCCAATTTAGGTCACGCAATCAGCCTATTTCCAATTCTGTGATACAACTTTCGAACATCAGATCTTCGTTACTAGAATTTGTTCCAAATAAACCTACTAGCTCTTTGCTTCCCGCGTCTGGGCAATAGGAGAACGAACGACCTTAAGCCTGGGAGTAGTCACATTCAATGGAATTACTGCAATATTTGGCTTCCGCCATGTTGTTTGTGCGAACAAGTTCGTATCGATTAATGTTTTTGGTAACAAGACGGACTCTTTATAAGTAAAAGAACAATGTTTATACGAAACCACCCTGACACAGTCCTATAAAGGAAGAATTTGATAGAAGCAGAACAGAAAAATACAAGTAAAACGCAAAATATTCATGTACTCTGCCGAGACAAAAGTCGAGCCATGCTATAGGCAATTTTCCGTTCTAAAGCACCATTTAAACCGGAAACAACTCCGTTTGCAGAGTTAAAATCCTTATTTCACATTGTAGGATCGTTCTTGTTTTGTAGTCGGTCTATTATGTTTTTCACAGCCCAGGAGCCGAATCATCTTCCCAGATAGCCTCGATGACCGAGAATCTAGAACTTGGAACTGCCGCAATACCTTGGAATTTAAATCTCGAATCAGCCTTCTCAAACAACTGAGCCCATTCATCCGCATCTCGCTCTCTCCCATTCAGACATGATTTCATTGTAAAGTCGGATCCTCTGTTAATACTGTTAGTGATTGGTGTGCCAATTCACAGGAAAAAACAAACCTCATTCGCCTCTCTTCCCAACACGAATTATTGCCGTCAGGTTTTGGTAGGCAAACTTCTCCAACAACAATCTTGGCCCGCCCCGTGCTTGAGAGCAGGAATCAAATTTCTTAGTATTTGAATACTATATTTGTCAGACCAATCATGGAATATCCACCTAAACAGATATGCATCGGGGCCTTTGACTGGTTGCTCCATGAAGAAGTCATGTGCAACAATCTCTACTCGCCCCTTCACGTCTTCTGGAGTTTCGACACCTTCAACCACATCAGGGAGGTCTTGAGAGATACAGTTCATCTTGGAATAATGCCTTGCCAAGTCGATGCACATGGCACCTTGCGACCCTCCCAACTATGCAATATAGAGAATTAGTATTCATTTGAGCAGGGAAAAAATATCACGCGCAGAACTTGATGAATAAGTCGAAGAAAGGAATAGGATTTCTTCGACCGGAAATTCGCAAAATTTGGGGTATTAGACAAGATTAATGGGTGACATACCTTAACCACTAACCCCTCGCTCATGATCTCCCAATTATAATGTTCAATCAGCCCGGCTCTTTCCCATTTGCCCCCAGCATGGAAGAAAGTCATAACATCTGCAAATCGCTTTTTACGATGAGTAATTTTCTTCATGCCTTCAAAATAAGTATCAAATTGGTTTGTGGCCAGGTTGTATCCGGTTTCATTTGGCTCCTGGGAGTCCGTCCATTTTTCAATAGCATCCACCATCCGTGTGAAGGCAGGCCAAATTTCATCTGTCACAAGTCCCAATCATGATTCCACAAGGGGAATTGTAGTAATAGCTTTAGATATTGACGTGTGTGCTACAATCCCATCGCGTGGCTCTCGGAAAATTCGATGAGTCTTGGCCATACGGATGATACGCTGAATATCCGCTTCAGGTATCCCGACCGTGTCAGCAATCTCTGTGGAAGATGCTTCTCCATCGAGTGGAAAACTTGATGCTAACTTCCATCGATATATTGCGTGAAATGTTGGCAAAATCGTAATCTTGGTTGATTAGTAAGTGTTGATCTTTGAATTGAGAATTTACCAACGTTCATGGAGGTGAGGACCCCAACAGGACCCCCCATAAGACTGTTCAATTCTTCTGTTGCCTCAAAGATAATGTTCTTGGAGGCTGAAATTTCTTTAGGAATCTGAGGCGTCTCGCTATAGTTCACATCAAAGGATGGTGAGGCGATTCCATGAGACTGGAGGTACTCGTCAACAATTATTGTTTGAGTCGACTCTGCATCTCCAACTAGAGATAGATAAACTTCTATTGTGTAAGATATTATCTTCAGTTGTTGAAAATGTTTGTGTAGCACAGATGCCTGCTCTGTAAATCAATCATGATAGCCGAGCTGACCCAATCACCACAAACCTCCCCAGGTGACCTACCACTTGGAGAATTATTCCCTCAAACACCACCCCTTCAGCAGTTCTGACGTCAAATTCTAGCCATTAAATAACCTCGTGGTATATTCCCCTGCAAAGCCAATGCAAACGGCACTTCCGACGAGATACCATTGATTGCCGAACCGCCAACGAAATTCATACGAATCCTTGATATCAAGTCTCCAAATCATGGTTCCTTGTCTAGCCCGAAATCTAAAGGACCATCTTCGTGAAAAGATGGATCCGGTAGATTATGGTCTTTGAGATATCTATCAATAGTAGCAGTTGATGCTCGTACTTGGGCCGCTAGGTCCGATAATCTTGAATAGTTGCTCATATTTTTATTGATTGTCCAGAAACATGGATGATATAAGACGATGACAATCTGTTCAAGGAAAGCATTCCCTTGAGGATAGGTGAGTTTGACCTGACAGGTCGTTTCTCTCATCGGTCACATGGCAATCAATCCATGAAAGGGTTTAGCTTTGGTTAGTTCGATTTATATATATACCTGGTGAACACGTTATAGCATCTATGTAGTAGCTCATGTTATATTTGCGTGATTAACTATTCACACACTCCGCCTTCTTTCGTTGAGCTAGGCAACTCATTCCATTGAAGTTACCGCAATCCATATTTATTGTTTACTGATCCAACGATGAGCAGCCGCCACTGGTAGCGGAGTGATAAGACTTTATTGATTTGTGACGAGCCTCGAGCGTACCGAGAATTCGCGTGTTCGTGGGGCCCCACATGAAGGAAATACTGTACCCCGCAGGTAGATCTGGTCGCGATTGACAGGAAAAGGAACCGAGTACCACTTCATCCACCTTAATAATGAGGGGTTTGGACTGGAGTTGAAAGGACCGTGCTGCTACACTCCCCGCAAACATGCGTAAGGTTCTATTGTTCCTCTCCTTTTCCATATCAAGGTTGTTTCCACTCGCGATGTCTTCAAGATCCGTAGTCTCCGAACTTATACATATACATATCTTGTTGCCGATTGCTCATCTGAGAACCAAAATCCCAACGCATCTAAACAAAACCTAACTCAACGATCTTGATACCTCAAAATTGTGTCTCGAATTATCCCATTAAACCGAAAAAGTCGACCCAATTCGACTGATAGATACTGCATCCGTTGATGAAGTCGTGACAGAAATTTCAACTTCAAAACTCTTGATGTAATCTTCACTGGCAGATGCGGACACCGCCTTTCAAACAATGACAGTTGTGACTTTTCCACTGGGTGACTGAACTACCACACCAGACTCCCAAGCTGATAACCCTCGCACCTGACAATGTCGCTATCCGTCCTCCGACACTGGTCGCCTGTCCAGCTATTATAGCAATTGGAGTGCCGGAGTCACTTTCCCGCAACAACTGATATCGCTTCTCCATTAAAAATGCGACGTTTAGTGAGTTGGTCTGAGCTGAAGGTAAAGGTAGTGGAATGCTAATTATACGGCCTTTGTAAGTCTCCAAAGATTTATTGAATATATTGCAAAATGAAACCTTTACAATATCAAAATATAAAGAAACCTGAAGATTGAGGCCGGAAGTATAACTCGAAGCAGTGAAGGGAAGGGGTGATATAATTCTGTTCTTAGAGTCGTTGTGAAAGCTATGGTAATGGTCGATATCAAGCTTACTGTTAAAGCTGCACAGACGGGAGTAACTGATGGCTCAAAGATTTTTGTGATCAGCTCATCGAAAGCTTGACGGCAGTTCGGATATCCTTGAAGTACCTAGGAATGGTTGTAACGTAAATTCATTGAGATTTTTAATTAAACGGAGCATCATGGCGCTCCTCTAAACTGGTCAATAAATTGATTCGCCAGAGTTCTCCTTCTTCCAACTTCTCCGCCCGACTGACCATCCGATCCGGTAGCAGCCGCTGTATTTTCTCCCTCCAATCTCCTCCTCATTCCTTCAAATCCTTCACTTCTCTTCTTGACCTGAACGCCCACCATCCAACCTGGTAATCTCCATCGCGTGAAAGCTGTAGGTAGCACATCGTTCCGCCAGCAATAACCAATAATCCATCCGACCATTGC
Organism: Botrytis galanthina; assembly: GCA_004916875.1. Taxonomy (NCBI): domain Eukaryota; kingdom Fungi; phylum Ascomycota; class Leotiomycetes; order Helotiales; family Sclerotiniaceae; genus Botrytis; species Botrytis galanthina. The sequence goes on from PQXL01000027.1 coordinate 46,282, forward strand.
AGATATCAGTGAGCCTGGAAATTGGGAAAGACCCAGTTGAATAGCGGGGAGATATATGTATGATTTATCCGAGAATGTAACTCCTACAAAGTTCTCCTCGGTCATAGGTGCAGAGGTAGCTGCAACTTTGTATTTGTATTGATGCGGAATGACGGCATGGTATTGGGCTAAGATAGCAAATATAAGAGCCGTTGGTCCTGCGGGTAGGTAATTTATCGCGTAGAGGGAAAGGGGTCGTAGAAGGATGAGCAAGATTGGCGATGTTATCGAGGTGAAGCAGAACGATAATATCAGGAAAGACTATAAGCCAACTTTCAGCAGATATTCACGGTAGATAGAAGAATGAATCACTCACAGCAAATCTACGAGATCCCCATAATCTCTCCACCACTCTCATATTATAGTATGTTATCGCGCCAAAAAATACCTCTGTCGAATTGGTATAGCATAACTGATAACTAAGCATCCGCCATAATTGATGATATCGTAGCAGATGAGGATCTGCTTGTATATAGAAGAAATGCTTTGAATCTGTGATACTAGCGAGGAGTGAGGTTACGACAACCCCATAGACAAGGCTGCGCGTTACTGGCACATCTGTGAAACCGGTAGAGAGCATAGCGACGTTCAGATCGGAATTTCGAAGCTTTAGTTAGTGTTCCACTTAAATTGCTGATTGTGTCGCAATTCGGTCGTTGAACATCGAATTCGAACAATGCACTGAAGTTTGAATTAAAAGCAAATGCCAGATTGGCCTTTTCAGCCTTATGATGATGAAAGAATTAAAGTGGAGTGGCCTTAGTTGCAGTATCCACTAATTCTTAACAAGGGTGACTCGTGGCATGTGCAATCGCTAATGTCACCCCTTCGCTTCCTTTGACTGCCATCTGTGACGTCTATTTTCATTTTTGGGTTTTCTGAAAAATGGGTAGTAAAGTATTGTTGGAAATGTATCCAATCATCGATCTCTTGCCTAATACATTCTAAGCTGGCAACTATTCGACACAAACTCCGTGATCGCCCTCGGTTAGTTCTGTCAATTACATAAGACTCGCACATCGAATTGGTTGTCATATTCTACAGACTTCTTGATGTTTGATTCAAACTCAACATGCTGAGAGTATGATTGTATATCTCCAGATAGGAGACACCCAACTTGTATCCCACAGCTCTCTAGATTCCCGCATACGCTCAATATACTATATGATCTAGTGATGCAGCTATTGCTATTCAAGATAGCACATGTATCATCACACACCAGATGAAATGTCCTTTTACATCATTCTCGCAAGCTCAGTGTTTTTGAACTCATCCATATCGAGTAAATACACACTACTTCGCAAAAATAGAAGACATTCTTCAACGCAAGATATAAGTTTATTCTATATAAGTCTGCGCATTACATATGATAAGGTCTAAATGAGCAGTCTCTGGACTCTTTTGTCACTTATCACGGTGACGTCGATACCGTGGTCTCCTGTGACTCAATTAATTGCATCGATATGACTCAAGTGATTGAATGATCTTCTGTTGCGTACCCGATACCATCAACTCCCCACCAAACAAAAGAGTAGATCGAAACGAAAACCTCTCCCCCAGTCCCATCCTCAGTTACAACCTCGAAATGATTTACTGAATGTCTGGAGAAAGCTGAACTTCTTGCGCATCGGTCGCCATAGTTCTCTTAGTTTTGGGGGCTGGGGCTTTCTTCTGGCGGTTTACATCCACAAGTGGAGGTGCTGTGATCGAAAGTCCTCCAAGAAGCTTGGGATCCTCCTCACTGGCGACTTCAGAGGTTTCTGTGAGCTTTTGTCGTTTGTTTGACACCCTCTGTGATGGAGACGATGTTGATGAAGCTGGTGGCAGTTTGATTGCTGGTTTTGGAGCTTTTTTGCAGCTAGATGCTTTGGGAGATATCTCTACGCAAATATTTCTTTTTGGCAAAGAGATTTTAAGTTGAGAGGTCTTGCCACCCAAATCCTGTGGTTGCGCAGTAAGGGAATTTTCGAGCTTTGACTTTGGCGACATAGATGAACTACTGGCATCGACTTGAGTGCTTTTCGGTGTTTCTCCCGCCGCTGGTGATTTGTGCTTCAAATAATGGGTCACTCTCTTCCATTTGGGTTTCTCTCCTGGAAATTCATCCGACTCGTCGGCAACTATGAAAATATTAGTATCTTCACCCAGTTTATTGAGCAAGAAATACTAACAAAGTGTCTCCCAGGTCCATCGCTCTGCCATCCAATATCTCTCCGCATCTGGAATATTTTTGAACATGCTTAGATCGACCCGATCATGACTTTCAGTTAAAATATCAAGTACTTGTTGTTGAACATAGCCGTAGTCGATTGCTTTGGAGAGCATCAAGTCGTAAACACTTTTGTAGACTTCCATTGTGATAGATCGTCGATCTATGAGTTTGTGATTCCAAGGTTTGAATTGTCTGTTATGAAAATCTGAAAGGTTTTGTAGTGGGCAAAAGTACAATTCTGCCTTGGGTGATCAATTCACTGTTGAAGATAAGAGAGTTGGATTCAAATGTTCAGACTGGGTACACAGAAGCTGGGAGTAGAATCGTTCCGATCAAAGATCTCGCTTCGTCTCACCTTTCGCGCCCACCCGCAGAAAGTAGAAGCAACAAACAGGATGGTAACAATAGGTTGACTGGAACTGTTTTGATATGAAACTCTAACTGTTCAGCTGCGAGTAACTATTCGTGGATATAATTGCCATTAATCATGACGAATGAAGCACTCCAGAAAACAAAAATTATTACAATTCGGTGGCCGAAAGATTGCACTACGGCGACTCGATGAGGTGTCTGATTAAAGAACAGATCGCCGGTGAGTATGTATCTAGACGGAGGGTTTCTCTTTTGAAATAATCTCATGAAAAAAAGACACATAGAGTTTATGCAAGCACATGTATAGCAGATATAAGAGCAATGATTTAGCGAAGAAAGGCCTGCTATTTTTTCAAAGGGATGCTGTAACTACCTAGTAGTCTAATACTCCTTTTTGAGCAGCCGACACGATACCCTGACTCTATTTTATATACACTTGAACACCGATTAAACCACGCTACAGAGTTATGGCAACATCTGAACTCATCCAAAAACGTCACCTATCTCACAATCTCCACCCACAACTAAACAAGTGAAGCCTTCGATTCGTGCCTGCCAACAAATCCAGTGCATCATCTTACAACGAAAATGAAACAATAATTTATCCCTTAAAATGAATACCCATTCGCATCCCATCTACCAAACCCCCAATTAACCTACTGACCAACGGAATTCCTCACATGGGAACTTCCAAGAAGTCCGCTCAGAAGCACTCCCATGCCCACAATGCCCAAATAATGCCATACACCCATCCTAGTCTTCAGAAACTCCACCCTCGACATGAACGAAGTATTGTTCGGCGCGGGGACAGAAGCTGGCACATCACGTTTCTTTTCCGACTTCAATTCAGAGGTAGAAGCTGGCACATCATCTTTCTTTTCCGGCTTCAATTCCGAGGCAGAAGCCGGCACATCACTGTCCTCTCTCGATTTCGATCCAGAGGAACGACGTCCCCTCCTAGCCAACCATATCGGTTCCGGATACGGTTCTTGTCCAACTAAATCATCATTTGAGCCTACAGCCTCACATGTCCATCACCTCAGACACTTACACAAATCTTCCCAAGTCCAGAGACTTACTGCCTCGGCTTCTTGTTCTAACGAAGCTCCTCGAAGACGATTTCCTTCCTCAATGTAAATGAAAAATGTGTTTCGGATATACCTTTCGGAATAGTTGAATGGGGGCCGAGTGCCTTTGTCGCAAAGCACTCTAAGGAAGATTTGTACGTCCATTGAGAAGAGTGTTAGAATATCAATTGATACAGTTATTGATGAGTAAGTTTATGAATTGGAATATATTGTGAAGGAGTTTATACTCGATGTTGTTGTTATAATGAGAAGATAGACTTATGAAAGTATATGATAGCATGAACAGATCTGGGCTGCACCTGCTGGTCGAATTGAGGTCCGCCCCTTCCCAACCGTGAGAAACAATTTCGAATATTTTGACCTTGAAGGTAGAGCCAGAGTAGAAAAATATCATATTATGCAAAAATATTTTACCCTAACACAACTCACCTCGTTGTGAGCATGTTGAAATCAAATATCCAATTGCCCACCAAGAGAGTCAATTCTACGAGGTGAACTAACGATAATTACTCCAGGTAAAGGGATAATATAATTAAACCCAACCGAAGCGAGGTCAGCAACACCAAGCAAGGCAATGCACACCCCTTCCAAACCTCACCTCACAGTAACCTCCTGGCCTCACCAAATACGGACGAGTCCAGGAAATTACATTCAAAATTGAATTTGTACCATGCATCAAAGAAAGCAAGTGGAAGCAGATGAATTAATGAATATTAAAAACTATTTGTAGATAGAAGTAAGTAAGTGAATGAATGAATTCGAAAAAAAGCTAGATCCCAAGAAAAGAGTTTCCACATTCCAACAAACCGACTCAAACCCATGCCTCGAAAAAAAAAGTGAAAATCCCAAGTGAACATTTTTGTTACAAAAAATTGGACAGCGTGATGCTGAATCATTTTAGAATTAGGATTTTACCGATACGCTCTCTTCCAAATGTTCGAAACCGTATCCATTTGAATGTCCGATGTTTACTCCAACCTCAACGCCATTAATTTCGTCGTTACGCGGCCATTCTGCTTGCTCCAATTGCTCGTGCTGATGGTGTCCATGATGCACATGATGATCCCTATACGTATCGTGATCGTGATGTTCGAATTGTTCCTCTTTTGCAATGGTGTCTTCACGCTCACTGAGATCTTCTGCGGCGATTTCTTCTTCCATCTGCACTTCCAAACCAGAAACATTAACTCCAATATCTGCACCAACGCCCGTACTCACATCCACAGCTTCAACACCGTTCCCGTAGTCCACTGCATTTCTCCTAGCTTGTGCCTGTGCTTCTTCTTCTGCGGTGGCCTGCTCAATCCATGGTAACAACTTTGACTCAATGTTACTCTCAATATATCCATTTCCGTTTTGTTTGTCCGGACTACTACTCATCACCACATCCGACCAAGGCATCTCATTCGCATGTTTACCCGGCATGTTGTCCCTCCCATCAACATTTACACCATTGACATCAATATCATCTCCATTCCATGTGCTCTGTGTTTGTTTCTCCTCTTGCGTATCATTGTTCCAAGCGTGTTTATTGGAAGGTTCAATATGTGTACTTGTATCTGGCCAAGCCAACCCCTTATTTTCCTCACTTTGTTCCCATGGGGTACTAGCCGGCACGGAATAGTTTGCCCATGCTGGATCCGCATCGAAGGATTCAGTACCATTGACGGTATTGACAGGTATATGGCCATAATAATGGCCGCTCACATCTTCATAAGCTCCCATATTAACCCCTGCGGAATTGTTTAGGAAATTATCGATTTGATTCGTAGGATCGGCTTCGTTTACCAGTATTGATTCACTGTCGACAGTTGCATGAGACACGAAACTAATGTTTTCATTAGACATGTCGTAATGCTGAGTAGGATATGTATAGCCCGTTGTATCGAAGGGAGATTGAAGACTAGCTGTGTGCGGAGGTGTAGCAAGGCCTTGAACGAAGGAGTCAAGAAGATTAGGTTGTTGGAGATGAAGAGGTGATTCGGGCCAGGAATTATATTGTTCGAGATTGGGAAGATTCTGGTGAGGGTGTGGCGGTGGTGACATGCACATGTGGCGTGGTGGAGCGGGGTCGACATATCGCCAGGTGGTGTCATTTCCTTCTCCAATGCGAGCTTTATGAAATGTCCAGATAAGAATGGCTCGCCGGATAAATGGCATTCGTTCACCGGCTGAAGACTGTAGTTCTTGATACATTGAGATTTGATCAACGTATTCCCGAATAGAGTTTGAAGGGCGACTCAATCCATTCCCACCATAAGATTGTGGAAGACGTTTCTTTTCAATCTCAAAATGAAGATTCATGAGCTGTGTGAATGTGTATGCCCAAGTCTCAGCAGGTATGGCGACTTTGATTCGGGTCTCGCTGTCAGACATTCCAAGGACAGTCATTGGCAATGCCGTGCCTTCTAACACAGGATCCCTGGAAGGATCACCGTAAAGATCTGCGGGTTTGATCAAACTCGTCACAGACTGCCAATTAGATCCAGCAAAATCCTTGCCGGGTATGGACACCTCCATGCGAGTCAACAGCTCACTATTATCCGGAGCGTGAGTTTTCATCAGATCCAACGACACATCCATATGGATGATATCACAGTTCAGATCATTTGTAGAATGCAATTGTGCCAAGTGAGGGAACTTTTGTCGCCAGTGAAGGATTGATTCAAGACTTCCGCGGGGCTTTGATGACGACAAACCCGAGTATCTATGGAGCACTAGACCATCTCTTCGAAGATCTTGTTCGGTTTTCATGACCCCGTTTCGTTCATTTGGTACAGCAAATGGTGTCATGAGCAACCAAAATGCAGCAGGCTTCATAGGATGATGATTGCTGAGTATTATTTGATTAAGTGCCTCATATTGATCGTGGCGCTTGCTAGGTAGCCGACCTTGCGATAGTGCTATAAGTGTAGGATCTTTTTTAAATGAATCCTCGAAGCCATTCTTAGGACCCTTATTCGGAGGAAAGAGACGTTGATCTAAGAAGCATTAGACTACATTTCGGATATCTCGCTGTAGGCTTCTTACATAGTGCAGGATGAGGAGTCAGGAACCCTTTTAAAACCTGAATGTGACTAGAGACCTGCTTCCTTGTACGCATCATAGTTGGATCTGGACGCTGCCCCGGAGGAAGTGTATTCTTATATGCTATCCAAAGATATTCCTTGATGAGCTCATTCCGACCATGAGGCTTGCCCCTGAAAGAAAATTTCCGTCTTCCCATATAAGGGATGGCAAGAAGAGCTTAGAATTTGTCAGTCGTTGTTTCACACTGATGATAACTCTACTAACCATCAAGAAATGCATCCTCAAGAACAACCGGCCACTTCGAATCACCTTGGGTGTTCCCATCCCGATTTGCTCGAGCTCGGTATGCTTGATACTGAGGCGAATCAACTATAGGATTGCGGTTACTATGTCTATTAAAACGTTGTTGCCGGTTGTGCCGCTTTCGAAGTTCCAAGGTATTGCCGGCGGGCAGGCGCAGAGGCTGCGATGGAAGAGTAGGCATAGAATACATTGACCTCTCTTGGCCTCTCATGTGATGCCTCTTGTTATCATGATATAAGCTCCCCGACGCCAGGTCGTGAAGCTGAGCGTTACCTGCAGAGTCCGAAAGAGGCTCTTTGAGCCTCGACAGCCCACTGGAATCGTCCAGTTGAAGCTGTTGCGATGTGTATCCTGATGGCAAAATATTACGAGGATCTTCCATCGACTAGATGGTGTGATTTAGGTTCGAGAATGCTTCGACGGGTTTGAAATTCCAGTCACTGAAGCATTTGCACCCGAATTCGAGGTAGGCTGTGTAGGAAAAATGCGTATTTGCTCGACGAAGAATCAAGATTACAGTAAAAAATGTTTGGAGGAATGGCAGCGGAAAGCTTAGAATGAAGTTGCACAAGGGAATGTCAACAGATTAAGAATGAAGTAGGAGATGCCCTGATGGCTTATTAAGGAAGCGAAGTAGATTGAATGTATATGGCTAGGATGCAGGGCTGTTTCGATGGGGATCAGTCAGATCTACCTTCATTGACAGCTCAGGTAAACGTTTGCAAACGCCACAAAGCTTACAGAGCTCAAAGACCAAAATAGCCCCACCTCTGATCTCACAGACGTAAGGAAATCAGGTTGCGGGGAAAGTCACAACAACGTGAGGAATGCTTCATTTGCGCGAGCATGTAATTTCCTCAGTACCAATATTTCTAGAGCCTACGAGTATGATTGTGATGAACACTCCACGCAAAATAGCAAAGGTGAGGTAAATAATCATTACATACAATGATGGTAATCGGTATTTTTGTATGGCGCCCATCGAGGGCGGAGAGAACTTGGTGAATGACGAAATCAATTCAAAAAGTACCTTCAAACTTACTGCAACAAATAATCCCTATAGTGCTGAATATCGGACCACCAATAATTAGATTCAAGTAAATAGCTTCCCTTCCATTCAATTGTGAAAGGGTTTCAATCGAGGGTTGCCTGTGCAGGGGTGCCATTGAATTGTTTGTATAGAGCTTCGGCAAGGGAGATAGACGCTTGCCATTTTTGCGAACAATATATCCAAGGAATTTGATCTTAGTAGAATATTCGAATTATTAATAAATACCTACAATAAATTTCCTCAATCCAGATCCGCATCGTTGCCTTCAATATTGAATTTTTTGCGACCTCCTCCAGTGAGATTCTGTAAGGCAACTTTGTTGACTTGAGAGCCGACTTTCTTCTGCATTTTTTCAATCTCTTCTTCTGCGTCAACAGTTTCTTCGGAAGCGAAGTCGATTACCAGACGACGGCCAAGCAGATGAGTATCCTTGAGAGCCTCTAGTGCATTCTCCGCTTCACGAGCCGTAATGAAGTCTGCAAAAGCGAAACCACGTGTTGAGTGATCGAATTTCTTGGGCATGCGCACCGATCGGAGCTGCCCATACGTACCAAATAGTTTTCGAATATCCGATTTGGAAGCTTCGAACGGTAAATTCTTGACAATGAGTTTTGTACGTTTGCCTGCCAACTTCTTAGCTCTGTCCTCTTTTCTTTTCTCCTCGGCAGCATCAGCTCCTTTGTGCGACGCCTTGACCAGCAATTTATGATTGTCAAGTGTGTATCCATCCATTGCTTTGATTGCCGCCTGTGCTTGGGATTTAGTTCTGAACTCGATGAAACCAAAACCCATACTAAGAACTTGGCCAGGTTTCTTTGGATCCGTCTTTGTATTAACGCGTGCCGATAAAAAGCCATCAAGGGGCTTGAAAATTTCCGTGAGACGTTGACTGGTAGTGCTGAAGTTAAGATTACGGACGAACAATGTAGTTGTATCCACATTTTCAACGCCACTATCTCTTTCGAGCAGATCAGATGTTGATAATTTAGGATCTGCTGCGTTGTCCGCATTCCTGTTGGTTGTTGCCACCTGTTGAGCAGGTGGAGGTCCTGTGAAAAGGTCCTTGGGCGCCTTTTCTAGGAATAGCACAGTGTCCTTCATACGTCGATATGCAAGGCTTGCAAATGCTGCTCTTGCGTGTGTTGGCTGTGCGAATTCAACAATTGCGATCGTACCAGTCGGGGGCATGAGAACACGAATAACCTGACCAAATTCTTCGAACATCTTCCGAAGTTCTTCTAGAGTCATGCCATAGGTGAAGTTTTTGACTAAAATGGCTGTATCGCCACGCTCACGTTTCTTGAACGCATCAAGATCGACTCCATTATTCGCAAAGTACGATTTGGTTTCTTGGATGACCGAAGTCTCAGCAATGGCTTGCTTGACTCCAGCATCTGCCGAAGTTGGGTCAAGAAGCTCGGATTTCGATACCCCCAAACGTTCAGCCACCGATGAATTGACTGCATCTTGATTCATATACAAAGAGTTCCAATTAAATGTGCTAGAGGAAGAATCGGCCTTCTTCTTGAGAAGTCTTTGTTTCTTCAAGGGAAGCTTTGCTATCGCAAACTCATCAAGCTTGTTGTCTCGTTTAGCTGCAGCAGGTAATATGTGCAGTAACCTTCCTTGGAAAGGCTCGCCATCGACATTATGATATGCTTCAGCAGCAGCATTTGGATCTGTATATTGTACAAGAACAAATCCTTTGCTGGCACCTTTGGTGTCTACTGGTAAGTGTATCTGAATATTTGGTCAGTCAGCTTTACTAAAACAAATCAAAACAGACAAAAAATTGGCTGACAGTAGCTTTCAGAAAACACGAAGCATCTACTAAAATATTCGTCCAGTTCACATCACATGCTTTATAGCATAAGCTGTCCCTATCTGGATATTCATCATAAAGCTGGGAGGAAAAAGAAAACATGCTAACTAGTTTCGTTGCTTACCTCTTCTAAAGTTCCGTATTGTTCAAAGTGCTTCCGCAGGTCATCCTCTGTTGCACTGTATGGTAAGTTTCGCACGAAAAGTCGTCCACTAGCTTTGATCGTTTCAAGTGTCGCATCCAGTTCTGAAGGTGAATGTTCCGTCTGTTCTTCGTCTACTTGTGCATCGTCGACAACCATATCTTCAACTTCAACTGCTGTATTGGGTTCTGTTTTTCCTGCAACCACCTCTTCAACATCCTTGACGTCTAAGTTTTGCGTTTGGGGAATGATATCTTCCGGGTCCACTATATCTAATAGACGATTCGTATGACTCCTCAACCAATCATCATCCGTGGCTTCAACGTCATTGGAAGGTGCATCGACCATCGCCTCATCCGCTTGGTTGGCACTCTCGGCAACAATCGTTGAAGGAATCGGTGCAGAAGGCGCTTTTGATTCGATGGGGTTTGCAGGAGCCTTCTTAGCCTTACTAGGTACGGACTGATACTCGTCGTCGCTTTCTCCCTCTGGCACTTCAATGGCCTGTAACTTCGTTGGCGGTTCCTCCATATCAGCATCCATGGTCCCAGCTTTCCACATATTCGCGTTCGATTTCGAGGCCGGTTGCATGACCTCCAAAAATTCCTGTAGCTTGGGATCTGCAACATCGACATCGCTTCGTTTCCGCTTGGTTCCAGTATTCAGGCTCTCAGAGACTTTTGCATCTGCCTCTTGCTTCAGTTGCCGCAGCTTGTTATTTTCCCGTTCTTGTTCACGTTGTGCTTTCCTCGATATAGGCAAAGATGCATCTGATATCTTTCACAATCTCAGTATAACTTTCTTCACAATTTGACGTTTTTCTTCAGGATTACTTACAGGTCTGGCAATTTCCACGCCAATCTTTGACATTCGTACGAATGATTTGTTGAAGTATTTGACTGCCTTTGCAGCTTCTTCTGGTGTTTTGTATCCGATATACCCAATTCTTCGGTGAGAGATCAACTTTGCATCTGTAATCTCTTGCTTCGCACCGAAATGCGTTTTGAATTCATCCTCAGTGATATTTGGAGGAAGTCCCTTGATGAATATACGAGAAGAGGCCATGCTGAAATGTTGATATTGTAACTGTTTGTGGTTTTCCTAATTTATCGGCGCATTGATTTGATGTGATGGACTATGACGGCGTAGAGTTACGTTTCCGCAGGTTAAGAAATGAGAATGTTCGATTATCAAAATATTTTTTTCTTGGGAAGGATATCCGCAGCGGAGCTACTCTAGCATATTTTTCCTTAGCCTTGAGCTTAATTGAGCAGTGCCGCAAGGTGAGCCGTGCTCAACACTTGATGCAAGAAAATCCGCAACGAAATCTAGACATAGGTACAACCAATAGGAACGACGTACTACCTGGGTATCAATAAACATGGCCATCATCACCAAAAAATTGAAAAGCAGCAACTTCCCTATAATCGGTTCCAATATAATAAGTTATACCTACTACATAATACATCAATATTTGTCAGCCAACTTCAAGATCTCATCCTACGCCCTCACTATTGGTGATAACTTTATGGTCAACCAGATCTTGTCAATAGATTGCCTAGTCTTTGGATCACTGCACATGGATACCTTCTCACTTGCGTTGCAAAACTTCGGCTAAATTATCAGCCTTTCTCTCTTCCTCCTTTCTCCACAACTTCCGATTGTATTCTAGAAGAGACAATTCCCTATTTCGATAACTCTACGAACAAGCATTGCAATTACACATTCAGAAAATTAGATCAACACGCGCAACATCTAAATAAACAAAATGGCAGCCCCTCAACAACCAGCTGAAGAGTCTCTGGCAGGTATGTATAAGTCCCGACTTTTCAAAACCTCTGTTCAGCCGCTCCAGGGAGTTTTTGGTAGTATACTAGCTAACTATGATGTACTACAGCTCAGATTAAGTCGGTCGACATGGTGGGCTCATTATACTCTCTGCGTTGATATGCGACGGCTACTAAAGATTTGACAGAGCGACGACATGTCAGACGAGGCTATTGAAGTTTGTATGTCTTATCCTATAGATGCGATCACAACGGGGGCGGTATAAATATATCCATAAGATGTTAATGGAATATACAGGTCGACAAGCTATGGCTAAGCATTCAGTTGAGAAGGTATGATGATTTTTGGTTCGACCCCTTTTCGTGTGTTAATATGATCTACCGTAGGATATCGCACAATACATCAAGAAAGCTGTACGTACTTAAAGCCCGCGCTAATATAGCAAACAATGAACGAGGTACTGAATTGCCATATTAGTTTGATGAGAAACGAGGTCCAACATGGCATTGTATCGTTGGTCGAAACTTTGGATCATTTGTCACCCATGGTATTTTGCCCTTGAGCCTCAAAATAGTTGTTTCTCCTATCTGACTTTTTCGCAGAAACGAAACACTTTATCTACTTCTATCTCGGCCACTGCGCGATTCTCCTCTTCAAGACCCAATAAATGTTTCGTTTTCACCCACAAAAGGCACGAACAGCTCTTACCTTTTTGAGAAAGGTTTCAATGTAACAATGCAGAGGATATAGAAGAGGACAATCAGTAATGAGATGAAGCGGTGTTTAGGAAAGGACGTCACAAATTGGCCCTGGCGTTTGTTTTTTCAATTGTCGGATAAGTTATGGTATCAGGAGAAATTGAATCAGATTTCTTACCAACTGTGTGTGATTTGCGGTGTGTGGCTCTCGTTGATCGCCGAATAATCAGCCGTGAAGTTCATTGTTTGCCAACCGTGGAAATGTTTGCTTTTAAAACGCCGGTGTCTTTCAAGCGCGAAGGAGAGTGTGTTATCGATCGGCAGGGGCATAGAATGTCGTCAAGTGTCATTCATGTTCTGGTCATAGAATGTCTCTCGGGATACTTCGAGCAACCACAGCCAACTTCCATTCGATCGATACAACCCAGTTCAATCGGCTCATGCCTTCCTATCATATCCCATTTTCCGTTCCTTTACAAACTCCAAATCCAAGACTTTGCACTTCCACCCCCGGCATCTATGGCCTTTCAAAGCCCATACATCCATGTGACTTCCAAAATCGAGAATCAACCCTCCCCTGAGCGAAATAAGCGTAAGCGCCTCGTATACTACCCATCCCAAGCAAACCCCAACCAAAAAACCAACACGACCGTTGCAAATTGCAACCTCAGCTCCAACCAAGCTCCAACAAAACCCCAGCTCCAAAACTCAGCTGCAACACAATACCGATACCGGTCCGTCGGTACCGGTCTATCGGTATTCGCTCTGTGCTGTGCTGTGCTGTGCTGTGCTCGCTTGAATATCCTGACGACAAATCTTGATGTGTATGGATGTACCTAGGTAGGTAGCTAGGTAGGTAACTTCAATACCCCTGGTTTACTTGGACGCATTTGATTTCGGTACATTCATACTCAATTCAGCTGTGTGAAATTAAATACAAATATATGGAGCGACTGGGTGGCTAATTAATGTGACTACCTAGGTAGGTATAGGAATCTACGATGTATGTTGCAATATCAGCTCATCATTCCACTTTTTTCTATTCCCTCACAGTTACATCATATCAAACTATGTCTTCCATAATATTTGCACGCTTACCCATCCCCTCCGTAATATTCCTTCCACCCCACTCTTCCTCGATGAGCGAATTCAACATTAAGTTGTATTATAAAGCAAGATTCTTTTACATCACATAAGCATTCACATGCCGACCATTACATATTATCAAATTTGATCTTTATTCTGATTTTGGCTTCTGTTGAAAGGATTTGCATCCCGAAATCCACTTCTCTCTCCCCCCTTATATCTCTCTATGGCACGTGTAATTACTCCCCATAATCATCTGTATCTGTGTCTTCATCTGTATCTTGTCTTTCATCTCCATCTTCAAATGCAATCCCCATATGTGCAGTAACTGCATGTCAATCATCCTCCCATCGTTCAGCAATATGCAATTCTCCATCCATTCATCCTCTGCCCAATTCCAAACCTAGTCCCAAATGCCTATCCCCAAACTTATATATCCACATTACGCATTCACATCCTGAGGCATATCCATAAACCAGATGACCCAGAAACTCCTTTTGATTCAATGGAGCAAATAGACTTCCAGAGATAGAAAAAAAATGAAAAGAAAAAAGACGCCGAATCCATTCCGTGTCCATTCCCAAAGGGTATTTAGTTGAAGCTCCATCCACGGAGAAGTAAAAAAAATCTCAAATTTTGTGAAAACAAGAAAGTAAAATAAAATGGAAAAGTATTCGGTTTTGCCTGCCGTGGTAAATGCCCGTGTTACTCCATGTGCAGAAAACAGATAAATTGAGAAGCCTGCCGCTTCACCTGTCGTGTATAGTGTGTGTGTGTGTGTAGCGATCTAATGAAGACCGATTCAGTCGTGTCAAGTAAGAAGTGGAGCAGAGCCATTTCATTCTTCGATGATTCCCTCCAAAATCTGTTTCTTCAAGTCGCTAAGGCGCTCATGCATTGCGAGAAGCTTCTCTTCCTCCAAGGGATTCTTGACCTTCGATGTTGCCAATTCATTATGAAGCTTGAGATAGATGGGATAAAATCTCTTGTAGTTTTCCGCCAAGTCCAATACACCAGGCCTCAAACGGCGGGTACTATCGGTGGATGAGACGGATGAGGCAACACTGGATGACTTTTGGTGGCGTTTGTGAATGGGTGATCGATTGTTGCGAGTGTTGGATAGAGTGTGATGATTGGCAGGAGAAGTAGATGTAGATGATCGACCACCAGAAGATGTATGTCCGAAATCCGATGCATTGGTCGGTGGTGAGGAAGCCAAAGGTGATGATTTCTGTGGGGAGTTTGCTTTGCCTTTGAAGGAATTCGAAGAAGAAGTCGTAGAATTGGAGCTTGGGCGAGATGATTGACTAGCATCTGAGACTCGATGTGAATTGGTAGTATCCTTCTTGATCTTCTTACTCAAAGGTAAGCTCGAATCGCTGGAATCCATTTCTTCGTTGCGACCTCGTTTGCTGTTGGCATTTTCTTTCTTGGCTGGGGCCTTGGTAACTTGAGGCTTCTTGACTGGAACTTCTTCTTCGTCGGATTCGACAACATATTGGGAAGATAGAGGCTTTGCCGCTGATGCTTTTGGCTTTTCAACTTCCTTCTTCACGGCCTTCGACTTCATGGTGGCTGCTGCTGTTTTTGGAGGATTCTTAGAGAGTAATCTTTTGGCCTGAGCTTCTTTTTCGCTAAGTTTCTTGGGCTTAGTTGTTGGTGGTCCAGAAGCTGATCTGGTTGTAGTCTCAGTCTTCACCTTTGAAGCCATTTTGTCGCCGAATACGTCTTCTTCGTCGTTGGATTTCAATTTGGCGGCAGCGCTATTGGTAATTGAAGCTTGTACCTTACTAAGGGACTTTCCGGTACCTCGCTCCGATTTGGGCAAGAGCTTTTCCCACTCAGGTTCCGATAGGCCCAACCTCATCTTATCGAAAATCTTAACCGCATTATCAATTGCTCTCTGGCGTTCGACGTCGCTTCCATATTTGAAGTTGAAAACGTCGAGCTCTTTGTAGTAATTTTTGCGGAGTTCCCATTTTCCAGTCGATGTATTGAGGTCTCCCACCTTCGCAATTGCCTGCTTGAGGTCATCTTTCGGACCAGGAATTCGATTGTTGAGTTCTTTCTCAGACATTGGTTCGAGGGCCAGTAGGTGGACTACAGGTTTCCTACTGCTCTTGGCATTCTCGGCTTGTTGCTGGGAGAGAGACTTAGTCGCACCTAGAGCTGGACTTCCTAAGCCAGAAAGGGCGGGACTGACTGGCATCGATTTGGTTGCATCGTTTCCGAGCCCCTTGCCCAGGAACTTCGATTTGCTGGTGACCTTGGAGGCTCCTCGTTTTCCAGGGATTTGATTGATGATTTTTGTACTATTGAGATTAGTTCCCTAGTCCACTTGCAGCAATCTAATTACTACTCACGTATTCCCATCTTTCTTCGCTTGGGCTGTGGCCATCGATTCCCTCAAATTTTCTAACGCTGTATCCTCGCCTGCAGTTGCCGAAGTGGGCTTCTTACTCGTCTTCATACTTTCCGCCTTGTAACGAGGTTGCGCACCTGGCCCCAATAACTTCTTGTTGGCGAGGGTCAGCTCACTGAGTATCTGTGGTTTCGACATATTGAAGTTGTCCGAGTCCGTATCGTTGGAATCGGCAGTCTGGAATACTTCGTATTGGAATGGATCGTGGTAAGTGGAAAGGATGTGAGATTTGTTGCCATATATCAGATTCTAGTTTGCAGAAAAGGAAGTCAGTTAGCAATTGTTTCTGTTCACACAATCAAGTAAAATACTATTGTTATTATAGTCAAACATGAACAATTGGTGCCGTACGCTGGAAACGTTCGGCTACCAAAAATCATTGAAGCCATGAGGAGCAGGATCTCTTACGGGATGTCCACCCAATGATAGTTCTATTGGTTTGTTGTTCTGATAACATTTGATCATATCCTCGATCATTGCATTGCTCAAAGTCAAGCCAATAGCAGGTGTAATATTTGTGGCAGACTTGTTGGAGGGTGGATTACTCTCCAGCCTCAAGCCGGCTTGGGGAATATCTAACGATGGAGACATCTTGCGGATTCGAGTAGACGACTCGGGTTGAAACAGTAAGGTGGTTTTGCTTGTATGATGATAAGATTTTGGGGTTATGAAGTGTGTTCGTTCTCTCTCGTTCTGCTGGCTCTGGCCAGGGATCGCTCTCAAATGAGGTTCAGCATGAAGTCGAATCACAAGTTCATCTACCAGCGAAAAGGGTGAATGAGTATGATTTCATAGGTAACAAAAGTTGACCACTCTGAATCTTTGAACAATTTGCAATGAATGATTCGAAATTCGATTACATATAGAATAGAATAGTAGCAATTATCTGGTATGAATGAATCAACCTTACAATCAATTAAGTGATGAAGTTAGAAGAAGAGTGAAGTCGTAGGAATCTCTACGGTATGGATGTTCGGAGAGACATGAACAGCCCTTTGTGTTGGAGAAGCTAAACTGGGTCTGGATGGGCTGGGTTATGGGCTTGTATGGGTATTTAGAATAACTCGCCTCCACCTCAGATCCTTTTTTGATTCGCTGTAAAGTGCACAAGATGCACAAACTAAATTTACTAAGGGTGATTCGGTAAAGCGTGGATATATTTGTGTGGATGTTTGGGTTGTCTGAACAATGTGAGACCCTCTTTTTTGATTTATTTGGAAAGTAAGAAAAGTATTACCCAAGTACCTAGATAAAGAGAATACTAAGACTGGATCGTATTGTATGATTTCTCATATATTTAGACGGAGAAAAAACGAAGAAAGGGTAGAGTTAGAAAGGAGAAAGGGGGGTAGAACAACAAAAAGATTATATCAATTTCCTACCGCTCTTTCATCCATCCAGAACATGCTATTATTATCATTCATTGTTGCTGTTGTCGTTATGCAAGTTCTTGCTTGCTTTCTTTCTAAGGTCATTCAGTAGGTATTTAAGTCACTCTCGATAGTCAGTCATGCTTCCTCTCTACACTACCTTTCCTAGTACTTCCGTACATGATTCTCCCGTACGATTCACCGACTGGGGTTCTTGGTTGCAGCATGAACAGGGATACTATTTAGGTATGGAAAGTCATTTAGTAAGGATGCATCGTATATCACCGATATGATTATGATATGGGTAGGTATAGTCGGGGCGTCTTCTTGGTCTTTCTTCTTGGTCTTTTGGTACATACGAGATACAGTGAATTGTACACCGAATCTTGTGCTACAGCTCATTCATTTCAAGTAATATTCCCATAGGGCGAACATCAAACCACACTCATGATTGAAGAACGCCTGTTGGTGGCAAAAACAGGGTAACACACACTGAACCATGAAACCAAACTTTATATAAAGTTTTCGATAACCCTATTGAGTATTACTTGTTTCCTCTTTTGGTACAACAGAAATTACAGAATGAAGCTACCTACCTATCTACCATATGCATACTTGGGTACCATTCAAACCACACCTTCGAAGCTCAAGTCCTCCAGCTATTCAGATTGCATGTTGCCTTTAGTTCAAGATAATGATGCTCCACTCTTGTTGTGTCTTTGCGGGTGTTTATCTCCCCTACAATATATATCCGTGAATCTCTGAGTCCCCTCTCATATCTTCGGGTATTATCTACATTGGCCCATCTTTCTCACAAGCTCTCAACCCTCTTTTTTCCGAATCGAGTACGAACTGGACGTATAGAGACGGCTTGAATATGATATACTTGTTTCAAGAAGAGCCCAAAAGAGATAAACAAGAACTTCAGAGATCCTGCTGACTGCCACTTTTCAAAATCCGTAAGATCTTGCACCAAATTTTACGATTATGCTTACTGTGTCAGGCCAAGAACAACGAACACAGCCTTCAGCTCGAGTTCCTGGGACTTATTTTAAGTTAAGGTAGCCATCTTCAAACCTTTTGCACTGACTGCACTGCACTGCACTGCTGCCGAACTGTACCTGACTTGATTCACATTCAAGGATTCCAGATCCCTAGATCCCAATTGTCGTTGGCATTTAACAAGGATACTTTGGACGATTCTCTGATACTCACCTGTGAAGATCAAACTTCCGGAATATACAACAAGATTGCCTGGGTATGTAGTTCCATTTCTGATTTGAAATCTCACAATATCCATGAAGTTGGACGAATATATTAATTAGTCTTATTGCATTATTCATCTCGAACATTAACGTTCTGGTGTGGAAATCTACTTTTTTCCCTCTCAAGGCCCGAGTTCTTCAGAATACAAGGTTCGGCAAATCCATCTAAGACAAGGAAGGGATTGGATTCTCCCGATTCGTTCGCAATGGCTTTTTGCTCCCAGGCCTGCCTGTTATTGGACCTGCTGAACAACCGTCGCAGACAACAACATGATTTAGATGGCGACTCCGATGCTTTATTTTACCTCCACTTCACAACCTATAAATGCCGCTTCAATTTGAATGCCCCAGGTAAATTCCCTCTAGAAATACCCGGATGGTCTTGCCCAGAAAGGTTTCAAATGGAGAACATTTGGTGTTGGTGTTACCTGGACCATCTCCGGGCACCTCGTTGGCATTTTTGAACTAACGTTACACTAAGAAACAAGTAAGGCAGTGAAAGATGCACCATCGACGCATTTGTCAACTACGAACTAGATTCAATATTTCCGTCGGGTAATTCTGATAAGAGTATAGTTATATCTGTAAATGCGCGTGGCATAAATCGAGAGCGTTCCTGTATTTGTACCTACAGATGCAAATTCGCTACTCGAACCCTTTTTTTTCCAAGCATGCAGCAGAATTACCCCTTCATTTACACTTTCCGTAGCGACGACAGTACTGGTTTCACAAACCTAAAGGTAAGTCGGCATTAAATTCAAGTAATTAAGTGCTCACAAGGTCTTGTACTTCGGGACAAATATATTAAACTGTTGAATAATGCAGCAACATTTTCTCCATCTCGGCGTCACGTCACATCCCGAAAAGAATAATCAATCCGAACTTCTCATCTGAGGATGAATGAGGGGTAGAATCTCGTCAGCCGTCTACTGTACTTGATCTTAGTGTCAAGATTTTCAATGCCCCCGGTAACTGCAGCACATCACGAGTGAATCTGAAATCTAAACCAGTCGAATTTATGACTTTCCAGCCTTTCTTTACCTTCCTTTGGCTCAGCCAACGATTTATCGAGTTTTCCATTTTCTCGTCTAAATCGAGTTTTCTTCATCATACTCACCCGAAACTACATTTCGGTCAATCATTCCAAGACTTACAGTTGTATAGCTTGATTTCATTCTCAATCTTCTGGAACGAGTGGTATTCCAATTCCTGATGAATCACTCATTAATGAATCAAAAACAATTCGCCAAAATCTCACACCGTCACCTCTTTGGGCAATATTCATCATCATACGTTCCCATATGCAAGAGAACATTCTTTCGCACTATGCGGTGTCACCCACACTATATTCGTCAGCAGAATGCCCTACAGCTGGCTGGGGGCTGGATAACCTAAAGTCACTCTCTGTTAGGTTTCTGGTACCTTATCAGTCCGAACTCACGGTTACCCAACATCTCTTCTTCGTTTTTCTTATGCTTCAATGTCAAAACTTACGATAGTATGATATGATATAATCCGTCCGTTCATCAATTCATCAGTAATCATCTCTATATCCATCAGCTCCAGTCTCCAAAACTCAATTCTTCATTAGATCCCTGTCTCTCCTCCTCCTAATCCATGTTCCCAAGCCTCGGCCCTCATACCTTGTTCGATTTAGCAACTCTCGCGAAAGACTAAACTCCCATTCTCTCTGCAAGAGCGCGTGGAGAAAATGAATAGCTCGAGTGGTTTGGGTGGGCAAATGTACGCACCAAGATATCCGTACCACCGTCAACTAACTAGCCATATTTTATTTCCTTTTAAGGGTTCATCTTGCTAGGTTTGTCACCACCAAAAGTGGGGTGCGATCAAATCTCGATTGGTGTTTATCTTCTTTCACTGATCTCAAAGGCCAATAACCACTTTTGTACTATGGTATTGGTGCTACAGAGGTTGTACAAGTTATGTTGGTGGATATTTTCAGCAAATGGTTATGATCTTGTTGCTTGGGAAGTTTATTGAATTTATATACTTTCACATTCTACGAGAGCATGAAACATTGTCATGATTGTATATCATTTGGATTCAGTTCGATGATTTCTGGGATTCCGGAAAAGCAAGCCCGCGAAACCTTGCCTTAAGAGATATTAGACGATCCTTCGGGAAAAGAGGGGCTTGGAAAAGTATTAAAGTATGGCTGACGTGCCTGCGTTCCTGAATATCCGTGGCTATTTCTGGTATGACAGTTGCAGATTATTACCTGAACTTATCTTCCCTTACAGTGTATCTTCACTCGCCTCAGGATCTTCGCTTTCGCCTGGCCGGAAAACATGCCAAGTAAATCTATAAGTTCACGAATGTAAATGTGGTTGCACGGGAAGGATTGGAGGAATGAAACGAGATGAGAGACGAGACGAAACCCTTTGGAAATGAAACCAAATAAAGGATCGATCGATTTTATCTGTTTGGATGATTGCTCAGACGTTTTGGAAATCTTTCGAAATTTTGTAATCTTACCTCTCTCTTCACTTAGTCGATTGAATTCCCGACTTTTCTTTTTCGTTTAGGTACCTACGTACGAGCTATATAGCGTTTTGCTCGACTGATGATGAATGGGTTATGTTTTAAATTCTTTCTTTTCTTTTTCCCAATCTTTGAAGATGCGGTGGGCTGAGATGGAGTCGATCATTGCCTCGGGTGTAACAATTTTGGAGCAGCTGGATACCTGCATACAAAACATAAACAAGTAGGTACAAGTGACTACTGCACGTCACGTTTGATTTACACCACGTGCGACGGATACGTACTTTCTGTAAGTGACCAAGTTTTTCGAAGAAGAAGAAGAAGAAGAAGGAAAGAAGGAAAGAAGGCAGGAAAACTGGAACTTTCAAAATGTTATTTGTTTGATTGAGTTTTTGTTATTCGGTGGCGTGGAATTGTGGTAGCGGTAGGACCCTCCCACGATTTGTCAATGGCATCCCCAGATATACGGAAAAGTGCGGGGTGGAGGATGGATAGGTTATTCACATAGAAGTTGCTGTAATGATGCATGCCAGCAGAAAGGTCCTACGGGGACACCAAGTGCCTCATTTCTTGTGGACTGTCAAGTGATAATTTTGCACATAAATCGAATTATCTGCAAATGGGTTTGCAAGAGATTCGCTGTACCGGCTCCGATTGTTACTATCATGGCTTTTCGAGAAAGGAATCGTGAATGATGAGGAGTGGTGTGTGTATGCTTGTCAAAGACTCCAGCTCAATCTGTTTGGTTTTACATATATTGATGTGGAAATAGATGTTATGGTTACGAGGAGGAATGATTGAACAGCTTCTAATATCAAGTTTACCATGCCACCGCTCTTTCGTCCGTTGAAAGCAGTAGAGCCAAGTATGAAGAAATGGGAAGATCATGATCTTGGATACTTTTTAGTTCTTCGTGAAGATATTGACATAGGTGCAAAAGGCAACTCTTCTCTTTGCCTTGGTCTCGGTAGAACTATCCTACATTCGCTATTAATACCATCCCAAATAGCATATGTACATAGCTGTATAACAATACTCTTCATTCTTGTATTAGCTATTGCAGCAAGTGCGAAGACCATTTCATGGATAATTTCAATGTCTTTCACATCCCCTATCTGGGTTATTGTTACTATTATCTCTCTGATGGAGATGTTGCGACGAGAAGGAAATCAATTCCGAATCTCCTCTTGGATCCCAGTTAGTCTTCAATTCAATGCTTCATTCTCTTACACGTGGGATATTCAATATCAATCACGAGTTGGAGCGACATCAAATTTAAAGTTGTCGTCGGCGAGCAGTTTCTCCCAGATTCAAATCAGCTGTAAATTCAGAGACGCTTTTTATGTAAGCAATGATATCATAACTCGGAGCACTCTCCCAGCAACATCATTAATAAACTTCGATAAAGGACTAATTCGGATATCTGATCAATTGCTAGTGATCACTCTTTGTATTCTCAAATTGAAACTGGAATTTTTATTAATGTCTCGTGTCTTTGATCGAATCTCTACAATCAATTGTTCCTGGTTCAATAGTGTCAGTCATTCCAGAATCACAACGTCATGGACCTGAGACTATGTTCCTTAGTGCATACACCACTCACCAACACTTCAATACTTCAACTCTGATAACTTCTTCTCTTTTGTTTGATAATTTTCATATCTCAATTTAATCCCATTTGTACATCAAATCTACTTGCTTGTGCAATTTGTATGCATTCTGTGTCAGTAACTCGTCGACAAATCTTCCGAAGTTCAGTCTTTCCTAATCTTAAGACATATTCTACCACTAGAGTCAAAATGGCAAACGAAGGACGATCAGATAGCTTTGGAAAGGCTCACAAATCCCTCAATGGTATGCCGGGATAGCTTCTAATCACCATTCAGTATGAAGAGACAGATTCTAACCGGAGATGAAAAATAGTATTCAACAAGCCTCTCGGTCAATTTGCGAAAGGAACTGGGTTTTATAGAAATGGGCAGTGTGATGTTGGTCCAGAGGACACAGGAAATCATTCAGTTGCCGGTATGTCTCCATTTCTTTCCCCACACTTCCTTTCATCAGGAGACACAACTGATGCATCCCAAAGCAACTTTGACAGACAGCTTCCTTGATTTCTCTGCGTCCCGTGGCAACAATCTTCGCGATGCCGGTTTGACTGGAGGGAAGAAATGGTGTCTGTGTGCTAGTCGCTGGAAAGAAGCAATGGAAGCAGCAAAAAATTCTAAGGACGAGAATTTGGTACCTAAAGTGCATTTGCATGCTACCCACGAGAGAGCTTTGTAAGTCTCCTTGTTCATACTTATCACCTTAGTTTCGAAATCACTATCGCGGCGACATCTCCGTTTTCCCTTGCCAAGTCAATTCCGCTGGGTTAATTTTAGATGGAAACGGAAAGTGTGTGGCGGGAGATCAATTATTAAATTAGAAGCGAAGGGTTAAAGGATCACATGAGGATAAGCTAACAAAAAACAGAGATGCAATCTCACTAGAGGATCTGAAGAAATATGCAGCGGAGCCGGAAGCAGCTAATGCTAGCACAGTACCCCAGAGTCGAAAGGGAAATAATTTGCCAGGGGGTGTTCCAACGAAGGAGAGGACGGAGCTGGCAGGGACCGATGAAATGACCGGGAGTCGGCAGAGGGGCAACTATTAAGCTGGTGATACATATGAAGATGATATGAGATCGGTGGGAAGGAAAAATGTGGCAGCTGGATGATCATTGCTTGTGCAGGACTGGCTCGAATCCACGAGATGATGTGTCATTACCGTTGAATTTCCCAGAGGGTGAGATTCCACAGTCTGTTTCGTCTCGGTGAAACATACTCTACTATTGCTCGAATTGAGCTAGTACTTAATGGGTGTGATGATTTTCATGGCGGTAGGCAAGCAACTGTATATTTATGTGAATTCCTATCGTGCAATAAAAGTTGTAAATTATATAACATGATATTTCAACAGACGTGTATGCCGGTGAAGTTTACGGACGAACAGTCAACCTTCTTGATGATCAATTGAAGTGATCCGAGAAAATCGGATGCGTAGTAGATTTAGTATTGATTGGCGTGGAGAATTTCGTTTCATTGATTCATGATGGGTTAGAGTTAGTCCTCCCACTTCCGTGACTTTTTGAGGGATTATAACCCTCTTTCTAGTCAAGATCGATTCTAAACTTGATTGAGTGTTCGGATGGTATTATTTCAAAGTGTCCATTGCGAATCTGAATACTGATAATTGAATCATCAACATGCCGGATAAGAGAGGAGAGATTGATGAGTGCCATTCGAACACAATCAAAGTACTCTTATATTCATGAACACTTGCCCCTTGTCAGTCAGTGTTCCGACAAGAAATCTAACCTCTAGCCTCATGTCACTATACACCACTTCCATCCTCTATTTATTGTGAAGTAGACCCGCGTAAATAAGAACCTTAACAACCACAAATCATCGGTAAAACAAAAGGAACAGAAGCTTGAAATCTCCAATTTTTGATTCCATGATTACTTGTGTCCCCTACAGAATTCTACGAACTTAGAGCTAGAAATACGGAATGATTTCGGTTCGCAAAACTCCATGTCTTTGACTCTGTGCCCAAGTCTGAGTAATAAAGGGGCTGGATGGTATGATATTGAATGCTACCGCCGCATTATTGAGTTCCTAGTGCTGGAGGGCATTATTCCACACATCGTAGATATTCATAGTCGTTTGGCCAACACGCTCTATCTCCAAAGACTATGACATTGAGATTTCAGTCTTCCGGCCACTGGAATGGACAGTACTTTCCCGTTTGGCTCTTTGCACCTTCAGATATTACGTAGTTTTCTTATTTTGTGAATGTCTTTCCCATGTATGAGATGAATTTGCGATATATGTGATTAAGTGCATGGGCAGTGCAAGTCGATTTTCGTGATTCACTTCTCCTATATCGGTTATCTGAATGTGTCTTTGAAATTCTAGTGATTGTCTGAATAACAAGATAAAGTAGCAGCCACTCCAACGCAGCTTATAGGACTTATATAGTCTGCTCTCCATCCCGACAAAGACATCAAATCCATCTGGCATACTCTACTATTCTGCATAAACATTTGGCAATACATGAAATGCCTAATACAACCACAAACTATCGCACTCAAATTCCACAGTCAGCAGATTTTCAATCCCATCAAGACACCGCAGAAGATTCCAACAGTACCAACATGCTCCAACCCGAAGAATGGGAAGGTTATGGAGAGGATGCGGGAGTAACTAACCCCTTCCATGACATCTACGAAGAAGACACTCACCCACGCCTTCACCAATCCCCAGCTAGCGGCCCTCCTTCCAGAGCACCTAGCATCAACAGCTCCAGCTATTCCACCAAGTCTTACTCCGATCTTGGTCACTTACCTCCTTCTTCCCTACACTCTCCGACTTCCTCCTACAAATCTCGCGACCAACAGGCAAACGCCAGTTTCACAAAAGCAGCCACCTTCTCTTATTTCCCAACAAACCATATGCTCCCCCCAGCTTCCCCCTCGCCCTCTTACAAATCTCGTGATCCAATCCTCAACACCATTTCAGCTTCTACCTCCATCACAAACTCAACAAACCGCATCATTCGCCTCCCTAGTCGTGGCGTTGCTCACTTCAACCCCGCCACCAACAAAAACTGGCTTCCAATCCTGCAATCCTTTCTCTCATATACCTTCACCAATCCCGATATTCTCGAGGAGGCACTCGAAACCCCCAAGAATGGTGTAACCTGTGTTGGAAAAAGCATGAGGATCTGTTTGGATGGCAATGAAGGACTGGCGAAACTAGGTGAGATGGCCATTAGATTGGTGATGATGGAACAATTTTATTTATTTAGTATTCCTGAAGGTATGTTTACTATTCTTCAATTTCTCCGTGTTCTCTTCGGCAACATAGCGAGGGGCAGTCATGAATTTACTAACCCAACTTATCCGTACAGTACAAACCTCTCAAATACTAAAACGTGTTCTCTCCCGCACCTCACTTTCTGCTTACCCGACTATAGCATCATGTATTCGTCCCCAGCCTAGCGTCCAAATCTCTTTCCGCAATATAATAGAACTCGTCAAAGAGGACACGCGAGAAGATAACACCCGTGTTATTAGCAGAGCAGTCAAGGCGGTGATTGGGGCTGTGTATTTAGATGGTGGGATTGAGAGTGCGAAGAAGATAATGGAGAATTTGCAGATGGGAATCAAATTGCCACCGGGAAGTAGGAGGTAAAATTGAAATAAGGAGAGGTGATGCGCAGATGCTCGGACGATGTGGTGGATGATATTGGTAGCTTCAGATCTTTCTTATGTTGTAGTTAATCGACAGAATTTCAATTATCTATGTCCAGATCGATGCGAGCTCCTTGAAGTCCAAAGTTGATGCGTGCAAATATTCCACACGATCATATTGTTCCCGGAATCACCAATTTTATAGACTTTCTGACTTTACACGACATACCGCTGCGAGTATCTCATTATCGAATTATATTGTTCTGAGACGTGTTGATGTTGCGTCAAATGATGCTAGCTGTGAATTTGGTAAATTGGCCTCAAAATGGCTAGCTTGGTAATGTGCCAATAGTGTATCGTTTCGTGAAGGAATGAATAAAAATCCACATTAAAAGTTCATTACACGTTCAAGAATCGGCATCCCTTACCGATTATTTAGATAGATATACTCTTACACTCCTCTCGGCACGCTCGCAGGACTACGCTTATGTATCGTTTACATAAGCAGGCTGATAACAGCCTCATACGATGACTAAGCGATGCTACCTAAAACCTCAAAAACTCACGAATTCCAATTGAAACTGTCTAACGATACTGAAGGGGGGATCAGTGCTTAGTCATGAAGAAGGACTGTATGTTAAACATCATACGGTTATGAGAAGATAGACATCTCCATTCTCTACAATTTCACTCGACCAATGGGCCACGCGCATGTGTTAATCGAGAAGTCCAGGAGGCCTCCCAGAACAACACGATAAATATATAACTATCTCATTTTCACCCTAATTGAGAGGTAGATTTTAAAATGGTTTCTTAAGTATTCGGTCAACATTTATGAATCACTATAAACAAGAAGTGCGAACCTTGAAGATACCACAAGACTGATTAACAAATACTTGACACTTGTCGACGACTTCAGTCAAACAATTGGAAGTAAGAATATTTTCCAGTAAATTCTTCGGAACGAATCGAACGAGGAATGATTGACCTACGTCACAAGTGAATGAAAAGAGATCATACGACGGCAACGTTAGCTCTCGGGATCCTTTACACAACCTTCCAAAAGGCATGAGCAAGGAGCAAATGCAAAGTCATACGGTTTGTTTTGATTCCGATCTGCAAAGAAGTAAACTTTATTGATTGGTATAAGTCTCTACAAGAGCACTCGCTATCTAATTGACACTGAATCATCTTCAGCAACTCAAGAACACTTGAGCTGTGCACGGACCATTTTAAACACTCTCATAAGGGTCTGAATAAACGTCAAACGACCTTCCAAGGGGCTTACAGACTCGTGGAGTATAACTCGGTGGTTTCTCGCTTCTCCGAGAAGTGTACCGGTACGGGTTTAGCGGGTAGGGTCGAGGGAATCTTCCTGCATGTGCCGCAGGGGACATCTCGCCAATCAGCTTCTAGCATAATTTTCGACTCAGCACCCATAAAAGCTGCACCCCCCTCCTCATCTTGCCCACCTTCTCCCACACTCCTTCATCTACTTTCATTTCATCGAAATTCAACTCACAATCATCAGCAGAGTGATTCCACACACCCCGGATATTCAGATAATCTTCTAGAAATATTAACACGTGAGCAATACTTGGTACCCTCGCTCGGCTTGATCATCGCTTGATGATTCCATTTGTATTCGTCAGAATACCAGCAAAGTCGACACAATCCATCAACAGCTCATCACCTTGAGGTGATTCATCAAACAAACCATCTTCAATCATCAAGCTGTCATCCTTAATCATCAATATAACAACGATCTGGACTATAAAATGTCAGGAAATACTTCTCCCGACGTCAAGAACTTACCGACGCATAATTACTTCGACTCTACTGTGTCGCCATACAAAATGGAATGGAACACTGTTCATAGAGAAGCAATGCCTATATTGGCCGAATTCTCCAAAATGAATCAAAGATCACCTGCTCCCAGACAGAAATCTGTTCGTTTCGCTCCTAGAGCCATTGACGACGACTTCAACGAATTCAAGATAAAATCAAGTGATACAAGACACAAGAACAATACCACCGCCCTTAGTTTTACTAAGGATTCGGGAAGGAAAAAGATTACATCATCTTCGAAATCGTTCAAGGCAGGTATTTCCTGCTATGACCATGGCTCGACTCCAATTCAAGAATTCAATCGTCGTGAAATTCAGGATAAACCAATTGATCGGCAATACCGAATGAAATGCGGAGCTCAAAATGACAGTGCTATTCAAAACCATCAATTCAAGCTTATTGCAATCAGTACTCAACCTCAATATCCTCCCCGTGTTCCAAGTCCTCCAGTGAAGAGAGAGCCACCACCTACACCTCGGCCTATACGATTACCTACGCCGGATCTTGAGGAAAATTGCGATGATCATCTCTACTTCTGTGACTGTCTTGGGTGTTATGAAGCTGGGAGGCCCCGACGTGTTATTGAGAGGGAGAGACAAGAAGTACCAGCGTATTTGAAAATGGAAAATCAATGTAAGATAACTGCAGAAACCAAGCCAATCGCAACTGACCTAGGTAGATCAAGCAGCCACTGCCTACATACACAATGCGAGACCTGCCGAAAGACAGGACCTCACTGTCGTATCAAGGGAGGACGTTCATGTGAGCAATCTAATAAGGTTGGGATACCCTCGAAACGCTGTCATCACAGCTTTGGAAGCTTTTAGATACGATTTTGAAAAGGTAAATATATGAACCACAAATCATCGTCCTCGCTGATTTTGGATAATAGGCGGTGACTTTCTTGAGATATAATTATTGAATCCCCGTATTTGAATTTTGATTTCCTCTCTTATATCCAGTTCTTGAAAGCAAAACAACGTTTCTGAATGGTGGATTTACTTCGAGAGGGCCCGTACATGGCGTACTTCGTATATTTAATTCCAATGTATATATGTATTCAATATAAGTTCGATCTTCTAGCAGTTTTCAGTCGTTCTCGTGAGGCAGTGGCTTGTGACTCATATGAGAGCTCTCTTTTGAGAGCAAGAAGTTTTCGCACAATAAAACCATATCCAAATATGCCAGGTGTATGAAGGTAGGAAGCGACAAGGTGAAGCAGATAGTATCATAGCTTTGAAACGATCTCTCGTGGACGATGATCCTTTTTATCCCTATTTCCTTTGGGTGAAAACTTGTTCCCTGCGGCATCGACTTCGAACTTTCATCCCGTCTGCGGACCAATATAGGCAGCGATTTCCTATTTTCGCAAGTGTGGGAATGCGCCAAACAAGCAGTGCACCTTGCTCGACATCGACCTTTCAGATAATAGCGTTGTCCGTAATGCTATCATTCATTCGTCCGACCGGGCATTCGTCCATTAAATTAACCACCGAGAGAAACTTTCAAAGCAAAACAAGTCGCATAAATTTTTCGTAGAGATATTGATGAGTTAACTCTTAACATGTCGTTGAAGCTGACTTTAGTCAACTAAATCGCGTTGTTCCAAATATGGTTAGATCGTGTGTACACTTGGGCCCGTGCATGCCCCGCCAAAAGTCTGAAGCTTCAACCCCACCTTGTCGTCAACAAGCTTGACGGCGCGCGCCCTCCGACCTCGCTGATAAAATACTATAAATTCTATTGTTGTACAAAAACTGTTTTGAAGAATCAACATCGAGAATACCTTTTGAACCGTATCACTCCAATATCAAAATGTCGGACCTTACTACAGTTTACACCAAGGATGCTGCTTTCCGTAAGTCTCTTCTGATTCCTGTGGAAATTGACTAAATTGAGAGCAATACCTCCTTTACACGTTGATCTAACAACCCTTTAGCAGCAGGACCTTACTCCCAAGCCATCAAGACCTCATCTACTATTTACTGCTCTGGACGTAAGCTTGCCCTCCATTTCAATTCCATTTCTTTCAACCATAATATCCTACTCCACCGGGAACATTCAATTAACCCTTCCCATACAGAAATCCCATGCACACCCGAAGGCGAAATTCTCACCCTTGAGACCTCCAGCATCTCTGCCATGACCGAGCTCTGCATCAAGAACTTGTCTGCTGTTCTTAAGGAAGCTGGAAGCAGTATTGAGAAGGTTGTTAAGGTCAATGTGTTCTTGACTACCATGGACAACTTTGCGGAGATGAACGGAACCTACGAGAAGCTCTTCAAGCATAAGCCTGCAAGAAGTGAGTTGATGTCTTCCTTTGATGAAGAGAGAGGAGGATGGGAAGAAACAGATGAGGGTGATGGACATGAATGCTTGAAATGACGACTAAAGGATATGAACGAATATGCTAATGATGTTGCTCTAGGTTGTGTTGCCGTATACCAATTGCCCAAGGGTGTTCCGGTCGAAATCGAATGTATTGCATTGGCTTAAAGCTCTATGTGATGGGAAGAGAGATACCTAGGAAAGCCCTAAGAATGACGACGCCGATGAATCTTTTCTGTGATCTCATGTTGAAATTGTGACACTATGATCATACCGCCAATGCTAGTATAGGCCTTGCTACTACTGCCAATGAATCTCTCGTCGGTCATAATTTTAATAGTTTGAACTTTGCAGTCAGAAGATATCTGGGGTTTTATCATCAAGCACTACACCCATCCTGCGTCTTTTGTATGCATCATAAGTGACGTTGGCCAAGCACTATTTCATCATATCTCTGGAGATTTCGATGCTTCAGATTATCAAGATTTTGATAACTCAAACTATTTGGAGAATTGGGATTCCAATAATATTTGCTTCCGCAAAATGTTAAATTTAAACATGAAGTCACCATCATACGGGCATTTAACTCTGCAGATGGTCAATAAATTTTTTCTTGGCCCATATACTTGAATAAACTGTGGTTCTAGGAGCTTAAAATATGATACTACCCATCCAATGTCAGTCTGCTATAATGTTCTATAGTGCCAGATGCCATGATGCTCAAGTATCGCGCCATACTGAACGTGTCAGACATGATTTGAGAGTCCAAATCCGTTGTGATATTATAGAGAGCATGCTAGTCGATCACTTCAATCCATGAGTCCATGCAGTATTGGACTAAATATATAGAACAAACTTTTGGAGATGGGGAAAACGCCCGATGATACACACAACCCAATGGTGTTTCCTTGTCTCGTACACTGACTCGAATTGAGTGACTATGGGACTATGAGGGTAATAGACAGTCCTGAACAAATTGAGTCTTTGGAATCCAGCATATCCATTAACAGTGAGTAAATATGTACAAGTTTTGTATAAGAGGTGGAAATCAATATGAAACGCTGTACCGAGTACACACAGTGATTATATATAATCTGCCAAGTAAACCTACTCAAAAGCTTTGGAAGGATAGTAAAGTAGATCTACTACCTCTTCTGGCTTAGTGCAAGTAGATCATCTCAGTATATGCCTTGCATATTAGTAGTAGCTTGCAGCTAAATTCCAATACTAATCGATCACGTACGCAATAACGGTTAAAGTGCCGGTCACTCAACATCACTTGATATTGCTGACCTCTATGTGTTGATACATGGCAAGATGTCGGAAAGGTGTAAACTTGGAAATCTTAAACTTGGAATAATCAACCTTCCTGTCCTACATTGCAAGTCACTATTAGAACCTCTCAACATGAATAAGTTGATGATCATTTCTTGGCAACTCCGGGTGCTCCGGGAAGTAATACAATTCTTGGAGACTTTGTGATATCAATGAAGTATTTCGCGCCAGTCGAATTGACACATGATAAAACGCCAAACATAAGTCAACATGCAGCGGAACTAACAAATTAGTTTTCATGCCCTTAAGGGTATGGCCGGCTTAATGGCAGTCGAGTATATTTTCAATTCAATCCATACACTATTTTACGCTCACAAATATGATTTATTATTTCGATAGACAAGGCCTGAATCTAGTATTTATATCTGAATAACCTGGTACTGTATGTCGTAAGCGAAACTCAGAAAGTCATGTAACAACATTGGCAGCAGCTAGTCAACACGTTTGACAGGATGCAATAATATTTATCCACCATTCAGACATCAAGGTATACATAGTGCCAGGACAGTAATAGTTTAACTTCCAGATACTACCCACATAACCGTTCAGTCTATGTATAATAGTGCGCTTAGCTATCTCACAGGTTTACCAATCAGGATTCAGGAATCCCAATTCGGCATCATTCTTTTTAATCTCCTCGCTAAGTATTCCCCTGACTTTAGGTGCCGGATTCGGATGAACTGATATGCCGCTGTCAAACAGGGAACTAACCTCTTCTGCTGAACTCTGAATTTTTATTTTATGACTTTCGGGTATCTTTGCTGCAGATCTCGAGCAAGAGCACATGATTAATTGCGAATGTAGGAAATCTAGAGAATTAGAATGGAGTTCTAGATTTCTTATTTTTGATACTTGGTTGGTGATGTGTGTTGCTGGAAGTCCTGATGCTTCTATATATTAGTTCCAGAATTTTTGAGAATATGACATCAACGCCCATCAACATCATCGACATCATCACCACAAGAGTTCACGATCCCCTCATTATCTATAGTCTATCTCGGATCTCGATATCGTAGGAGTGGAGATTGATTCTTGAGTCTTGATTCAAGTTGCAATATCAATACATATCTGTTCAGCAATTAAAGACGGTTTTTGATAGGTATATTTTCTATAGTAAAGTTGAAATTTCCTTTTTCATTTCTTCACTCATCATTATAATTCTGATGAATATCTTTCTGTGAACCATTCTATTATACATAATTTTAGATAAGCAGCAACTCACATCACTATCTAATGAATCTAATCAATTGACCAAGTCAAGATCTCCAGCCTCGATACCGATCCTGCGGGTAATCCCCAGCTTCCTTCTAAGTTCAACCCATCACTAGCCAACAGACTATCCATCTAGCTCATACAATAGCCCCACACTGAAAAAAGACTCCCAAGACACCAATACCCGCTACCATTCTAGTCACACCATTTTAGGTTTTCTTCGCCTCTGACCTTTCATCATATCCTGACTATTTTAACTTTCACATATAAGCTTCCCCTAGTTTCTTCTCTGTTGGCACTATGATAATAGCTCTACACGACATCAACATAAAACCTAGTCAAACAGACCATCCATACGCTACCACGATCCATATATAAACCATCAAAACCAACTCCGCAAACCCAAAAGTGCCAAGTGTCTTAACTCCATACTCCCAAGACAATATAAATATAGTACACACTAACACAGTCATCACTTCAATCTAACATCTCCCTAACATCTGGAGGCTGAACCTTTCATCATATGTTTGTCATAACCCCACAATACAATACATCACAAACTACCCACCATTCACCACTCCTCCCGCACCATCCCTAACTTTCCCTAGCTAGACCCAAGTAAATGACGCATGTAACCATCTCGACCCCGCCATCACCCACCATCACAGCGTGATAAACCCACACATTCACATATCCACATATAAGGCCAACCCATCGCCTAGCATCTCACCCTCAAGCTCAAGGTCCACGCCCCTGCCCCAAATCCGTATCTCCCAACCAACTAACATGACCGAAGTAAAAATAGCGCGTGCAAACCTTAACTCAACATCTAGGACTTAAACCCTGTTCGCCTAGAAACCTCGAAATTGATTCTAAATTCTAATACCCTAGACTAAGGGCTACCCCTTAAATGTATGAAAACCAATCTTATTATACACATCATACATCCATCATACATCCATCATACATCCATCATACATCCATCATACATCCATCATACATCCATCATACATCCATAATACATCCATCATTCCCACAATATACACCTAGTCAGCCTACCTACCTAACTAACGCCTTTCCTCTCGCCTCCTCGCACCAACTCACATCACATCCCATCACATCACATCGCATCGCAGTACGAAGCAGTCGCGTAGATATACACCTACCTACTCTTATTAAACGAACGAATCATACATACACTATTACACTACTCCACTACCTCCGTCACCCACTCTAACCGCCTACCCGCACTACCCAGCTACCTCAATGCATCTACCTCCACTCAGCATGCTCTCCATCCATCCCCGTACAGCCCACACCAAGACTGTCTTCCAAGAACTCATCTCATCAGACATCAAGTTTTACCTAGCCCTAAGCCAGATCCAAATAAATCTTGACAATATTCTAATATCCTGGCGAAGAAAGGAGCTTACTCCATATATTGAGGCCGAACTTGTGATATCATTGATATCATTATCACGCATTGCTTAGAATTTGAAGTCTAGATTCTCAAGGATATGCTTAGAGATCAATTTACGAAGATAATCACTTATAGAATGAATAGCTAAATCGAAACAGAGCCGGTTGGAATGGGTCATGACATGAAAATCTTCATAACCACATAGCATAGCATCATAGAAACAAAAAGTAATCTTGATATGTAAAAGTTCATTGATCTTTAAAATCTATTTACTGGCCCAGCACCATTTATCTGCCTACCAATCCCCCAACGCAAATGATTTATGAATGCATAACAGAGAAACCTAGAAGAAAAGAATGAATTCAAGGGTCTAAAAGATCAGGAATAGTACTGTTGCAGACAGTACTAAATTTATTCATCTGCCTCGTGTGATCAGTAATTCATGTTGATCCCCAACTGAAGCGGCCGCATGAAATAATGAAGTGAAAAAGGAAAGTATGATCAGAGGTCCATGAACACCGCCAGTCATTAACACATTATCCCCCGGCAATTTATTTCCCATCTCCAAACGCCAATGTGAGACAACGAATGAAAGACACAAATAAATTACCCCCATATAATGAATTGTATGTAATGCTTGGCCTTCGAATCATTATCATGCTTGGTCAACGTGGGCATAATGTTGTCCGCAAAGAAAATTGATGCCACAATTATGCAAATATCAAATGTGGCGTTCGCCATACATTTATAGAGGCGGCTTCGATGCGTTGCAATAAAAGGAATAGAATTGCGGTCGGGATTAAAGAGGGCTTTGAATAGCACA
Organism: Botrytis galanthina; assembly: GCA_004916875.1. Classification (NCBI taxonomy): domain Eukaryota; kingdom Fungi; phylum Ascomycota; class Leotiomycetes; order Helotiales; family Sclerotiniaceae; genus Botrytis; species Botrytis galanthina. The sequence goes on from PQXL01000027.1 coordinate 81,674, forward strand.
ATCGGTCTTGGTTCCAGAAAGAAAGGATTGTTAAGACAAACACATGAATTCCGCTATTCTTAACAGTAGTGCTATTGCGCAACCATTGACTCCCTCAGATTACTTGGCGGTGGTTGTTTGTGACGTCGACCGAGTAGAGTTGCTCCATCGAGATTGAGTTCAAAGGCGCCGTTCCTTGGTTTGATATCTCGTTTTGCAGATGCAGTTACCTGAGCACTGTGCTGTCCATAACCTTTAGCTGGGGCTGCGGATTTTGGATTCAACTTTGTATTTCGCAATGCATCACCGACTTGTGCAACATCTGACTGCCCAGATTTGGGTGCCTTTGAAGGAACTCCATTCTCATCATAGTTCTCCTCGTCGCTCTCATCGAAATCTTCATCATCGATGGGGTTGAGGGGGTTCAGGGCGGCAGTTCCTCTATAACCTTGCTTGAAGTTCTTCTTTCGTTTGGCTTCCTCTTCTTGTCTGTGAACAGCATAACCAACGTCAAAGACTTCACGTAGATTGACAGCACCAGGACTTCGGAAATCCATACGTCTGCCTGCTCCAGGAGACTCCAAGAGATCAGGGTTGAAGGCTCGCAAGCCACCACCCAATTGTCGTTGGCGTTCAACGGCTGGCGTAGCCAATGGTGGAGCATCAAGTGCTGCGTATGTAGGTTCCTCGGAACCCTTGATCCAAGGGTGTTGAAGGAATTGATCGATTGTATATCGTTTTTTGGGATCCACAGTTAATAAGTGTGAGACAAGGTCTTGTGCTGGCTTGGAAATTTCATCCCACCATGGCGAGAGGAATGTGTATTGACCCCTTGCAACCTTTTCGGTCAAAACCTGAATACTTTCGTCGTAAAATGGGGGGAAACCGCAGAGCAAGGTATAAAGAACGCAACCTAATGCCCACATATCAACACTTTTGGAATATCGTTCGTCCTTGACAATCTCTGGCGCTGTATATCCTACGGTACCACATGGTGTCATGGTTTGAGTATCCCATACGATTTTACTCAAACCGAAATCGGCAATCTTGATCCTTCCAATACCACCTGATCCAACACCCTTGATGAATTCACCCTCATCTTCCTTGTCTTCATCTTCAGCAGATTTTGGTCTCGGGTTCTTGGTTGGAATGAACGGTATTGGCTCGAACAGAATGTTTTCTGGTTTGATGTCCCTGAAGAATGACGTCAGTATTTGTAGCGTTGAATGAACGACAAACAAAAAAACGAAAGTGGGGGGTTGGGGAGTATCTTCACCTGTGAACGACACCTTTTTCTTCGTGAAGATAGTGTAACGCATCGGCAACCTGTCTAATAACATGTCTTGACAAGTCCTCACTAAAGTAAGTGAGGCGGACGATTTGATGAAATAATTCTCCGCCAGGTGCCAACTCTAAAACAAGATAATAATATTGCTTTGACTCGGAAAATTCGATGAGTTTTATGATATTAGGATGATCTAGACCACGCATGATGGAAACTTCTTTCAGAATGTTTTGTCTCTAGAAATGATTGTATCATGTTAGCCATGATTGAATATGATATAGATGGAATGTTGTTGACAGGAGAGAGTAAAAATAATTCCGCACCTCCACGCCCTTGGGTTGCTTCTTGTTGAAGTTCGGATGAAGATGAGCATCTGCCTACCACACCACACATGTTGGCAAGGTTTCCAAAAAAAAATCAAAGAGAGGATCATAATGAAAAATCTCAAAAGGTACTTACCTGATTGGAGTTCATCTCATATTTTCGGACAACTTTGATGGCCACCTCTCCAGCTTGGCCTTCTAAGTCTCTGGCCTTGTAAACATTGCTGAATGCTCCATCGCCCATCTTTTCGATCAGTGACCATCGTTCAAGTCCAGGATATCTTGGTAAACGGTTGTTATTCTCATTCGAGGCGGCCACTAGTCTTGCCAGTTCATCCTGCCTCGTCGAGCTGGATTGTCCTGCCATTTGTTGTTGTCCTGCTGCATGTGCAGCTTGATTTGCGGCTTGAGCTCCTCTATTTCTATTGTCTTCGTTTGCAACTGAATATGCATCCCCTCCAGGAACTTGGTGTGCCTGATGAGCCATTACGGTGGGATCTGATTTAGCGTGATGTTGAGGGACCGCTGGAGCGGCAGGTGCGGCCTTTTTCGTATCCTCGTTGCCTTTTGCACCTCCCTTGCCTGAATTTGTCATTAGCATGTTGAGTGTTGAGAAGAAGAAGAAGGTGCAGTGTTCGTAGAAATTAGGAGAAAGAACGGGTAAAGCGTGAAAGGGTTGAAAAGGTTAGGCAAGACATACCCCGATGAAGGGCATTTTTAATGGCCTGTGAGATGGAAGACATCTTAGTAAGTAAATAATTCGGATAATTTGATAAACCAAATATCAAACTTGCGAGACTTTGAAGAGAAGGGGTGTGCAATCGGATTCAAATTCCGGTAACAAGTAAGGCAAGACAAGAGGGGGAAAAAGATATGAATGAAATTCAAGGATAAGCAAGGATCGGAAATTTTGGAAGCGTGATTGGTGATCAAGCAAGGGAGTAACGCAAAAGTATAATTGTGAATTTTTAAGATTGGAGGCAGTGCTTTTTCATTGAATATGAGAAAAAGGGACGAAATGTGTTGAATGGAGGTAGGTAGGTAGGTAGGTAGAGTAGAGTAGAATAATAGGAAAGATGGGCGACAAGGTAGTAGAGTAAGTATGCTCGTATGTCAATATCAAACAGATGACTTTTTCGGTTGTATGAGGGATAGGGATGAGGGATGAGGGATGATAAATGACGGCCGACTAGGGTAATGTACTTGGTTTGATGTTCTTATGACGATGAATTGTCGTTTTTTCCCCTTTGTTTTAGTGCTTTCCAATCAAATAAAATCTGTCAAGGAGGGTCTGTGGGTGACGGGATTGATTGGCTGTCTGATAAATAAAGTAACAAGTGATAGGGATTTAGGGATAAATAAAACAACAAAATCAATGTGATATGATATTTATATCAAATACGGAGTACATGAGTGATGACGATATTGAGGAGGTAGGTAGGACCTAGGGAGGGAGATTGGTGGATGGCTACCGGCAGATGGCGAGATGGCTAGTTGGTAGATGGTAGATGGCTAGATGGTAGATGGATGGTAGATGGATGGTAGATGGCTAGATGGCTAGATGGCTAGATGGCTAGATGGTAGATGGTAGATGGTAGATGGTAGATGGTAGATGGTAAATGGTAGATAGTAGATGGTAGATGGTAGATAGTAGATGGACTGACAACTTGCCCTGGTGAAATCCATTGAATGAATAATACCACGTAGGTGACTGACTACACTGCTGCTACTATCTAGGAGATATAGCATTCATCTAGACAGGTACCTAGGCAGATAATCGAGTTGGGTAGGTATCTACCCCCATTGGGTATCGATTTATATAGATTTTAGACTTTGTACACATCTCTATATCAATACGGTGCAGATCTAATGTCTATCTCTATCCGGAGAAAGGCACCGATCATAAACAGAGGATTCGTACGAGTACCTACTTTATTACTGATTTGAATACCATCTACCATCTACCATCTAGTAGATACCATCTAGTAGATATTGGAAACCCAGTACGTACTCTGTACTTCCAAATACACTGTAATGATAATATCGGTCGGCACGGTCAAGTGGAGACGCCCCTCCGTCGCCCTCCTAATAAGCCCCTATCTAATATCTATCGATCGATTTTGGTTAGCTCTTGAGTCTTGAGTCTTGAGTCTTGAGTCCTAAGTCTTGATTAATAAATTAATAAATTTCAGTGCAATTGACGTCACCTACACACATACATACGTCATAAAAGCGCCTTCTTGCTTCAGGTCTCTTATCCCCCTCATAAATTACCATGGCAGTCCCATCCTGTATTTAATCTATTTCCCCAGTCCCACCTGAGCACTGGCTCCATATTTCCTCAACATCCCTCCTCAACGATTTATTGGTACGACATGGTACTCGTCCTGCGAGCTTGCCTACTCCACGACTTGGCGGGATCAAGTTGCCATGGCTCATGGGTAAAGTAAATGCACTGGCTTTGCGTCGAGGGGCATTGGCTTGAAGATATGTAAATGCTGTAAATGCTGTATATGCTGTACATGCTGTAACAACTTACAAAAACCAAGTACTGTACGAGTAACACACACCATAATTCAAAGTGCACGGCTACATGCACCCCACAACAAGCAACTTGCAAACAAACAATCAAGCTCGGAACTACCAATAACAACAATGCAGTGTAATTAGATGCAGGCATACAGCAATGACAATATGTTCACGCACCATAAAGGGCACCTGGCTCATAGCGAGTTGCTACCACGGTTTGTATGGGTCTGATTTATGTGTGATCGCCGAGATTATCGATAAATGTTTCCAGGAATGCCAGTCCTCCTATTTGACATAATCAGCCGATATTCCATCATAAAGTAGAACGCAATGTGGTTTGCCTGAGGTGTAACTTGACTCTGTTCCTTGTTGGTGGAGTTGTATATGAAAGGCAGATGTATATTCGGCTTCTAGGCGATTTTGCATTGAGTCTGTAATACCACTCTAGGCCATTCTTGGCTGATATGCCGATAATATACGATGTGTGGTGGTGGTTGGTACGCGCAGCGACTATAAGGAGAAGTTCTGTTGAAAAGCGAATCGAGAGAGGGGGTTTTGACGCTTCACAGGAATAGTTCAAGAGCAAAGAGTATGTTTGAAAGATGAACAACTCTTGGGGATGTTGTGTGAACCTTGTGGATTCCGAGCTCTGAGTTTTGATTGCTGTTGAGAAAACATACTGAGTGGGAAAACATGTTCTATTTATAGGGTTCAAATTGATATTATCACACAAATATTTTCAATCAACCTCCATTGCATTATTTGTCCTTTGTAGATAGTCGAGTTCTGGACCACTTAGTGCTAGTGATGATCGCTTTTCCCCAGATCTTTGTCAAAAGATAAGTCTATTCAGTATTTGAAGCTAGAATCTCGTAGATATATCTATTTTTAGTATCATTTCAAGATGCAAATATATTCAACCAGATCAAGGTTGGAAACTCCTAGTATACACATGCTCCAAGAAGTATGTAGAATTGTAATCAACAACAGTCCAATCACATTTCCATTCAGCAAGGTTTGAAACGTCGCGTGTCAAGATGGCGTTTACAACTATGTGGGGATTCGAAAAAGACGTCACTTAATACTTAGTAATTCTATAGATCATTAGCTTCGCACTAGTTCAAGTCTTAGCATCATACAATGAATATCAATTCTGACAAATATTTGAAAGACAGAAAATACCTAGTGAGGTAATAGCACGCTTGGAAAATTTTCAATCTTGACGGTGCTCATAAGTTCGTCAAGTCTAGCGTCGCGGCGTCAAATTGACACCAGCATATCGGTAGTTGGAAACCATAATGCTAGCCAGCTATCTTCTGAGTCAAGCTAAGCATTCTTCAGCAGAAGAACAGATCTCACCCTTTCTTAGTTCTCGTGCGTCAACAACGGTTATACGTTAGATCCTGACTTGGGAAATCATCAACCACGTCTAGACACTGGACACCCAATTCACCTCGTTCTCGCCTTAGCATGGTCTTCATTACTAGCGTTGCCATATAGAGTCAATGTGCACCAGCGATTATACTCTGGCTACCAGAGTCCAGAGTTGAGTTGATCGACCGATTTTCTTACATGATATCTATTTGAAATTGGGCCATTTCAAATGGCCGATGTTCATCATGATAATCACTCGAAAAGTTTACATGTCACTAACATCAGCAACAAACATAACTTCGGGAATTATATCAAATATCGGGTCCTCGGCTATTGCTTGAAAGTCCTATACTTCCGCTTTGCCGAGATGTCGATAATCTTCAGGAAACCATTAAATTTCTATCTATGACTAGCTAGTAGCTAATCGTCTACTAAAGCTTAGCCAGATACTAGCTTGTCGAAAGATAGATTTAAGATCAGTATACAAGGAGGCACGTCATACCCCTCTGAAGTATTTAATGAGAAGATCCCCCGAAAATTTGGATTTTGTGTTCCCCAATCTACTTTCTTTCATTTTTATTCGGTCTCTCCACTCGATTACTCAAGAGATTTTGTCCTCGACCAAATTCACTTCTCAATTGTTTATGATACGGGATATACACTCGCATCGGAGCCTTCTCGTTCTTGGGTCTAGCAACACCTCTGCTGGCGTCATAAAGCGAGGCGGACGTCGACAATGGGGCTGTAGAGATCTTTAGACCCTCTGGATACCTAAGACAGCCCAGAACCGGCAGCTCAATAAGTGTGGTTGTACACGCCACAGATTCTAATGCATTCCCTGCGTCTTATTGACGCAGTGTACACCAGGAAAGTTAAAGGAGACAACTTACAAAGAGATAACACTGCCATGAGCACCTAAATGAGAGATCCAACACTCTGAGGGGAATTCTAGGGAGAAGTTACCTGTGATATGATGTTAGTCGCACTTAGAAAGTGTCAAGGTCGACGCCAGTGTTGTCGTTGATCAGGAGCTCGATACCATTCACGAGAGGCAGCACGATAGGATCACAACAACTAGACCAACACTGGAACAAACACTGGAAACGGTTGGGAATCGGATGGCTAGGAACGCATGGCCAGAGCTCAACAGCAGGATCTTTGACGCTGCATGTATGGAGAAACCCCTTCATCAACTATGGCAATACGAATACATCCAAGACTACAACTAGTTGTTCCACCTGACTCGTCAAGGAAGAGAGAAGGAATCAAACTCTTGCAGAATACTGCCTCCTCACAGCTCACGGCAACATACTCGAGCTTGAAGTTTTACTGCTGGAATGTCCTCGATACCCGAAGTCCATACTTTGAGTCTTTGACAGAAGAAGTCACAGGTGATGAACGCTATCAATCCTCCCTACCTACACACAACAACTTTTACAAGTGAACTTGTAAGGAAAATTAACGTTGACTACAGGCAATCCCAGCGACAATATTCGACTCTTCCACTTGGATGAGAATACTCTCATGCATATTTACATCTCCATTGAACTCAAAACATGTTCATTTGCTTTACTTTACCACAATATACTAACAAGGGTGATAAGACTAGATGGATACTTCAAACAAACCGTTTCGTCTCGCTTACTCATGCTGAGCATTTGATCAGATTGAAATAAGAGGACAGGATAGCTTTCGTTGGAGGATATATCAGAGGAAACGCTCAACAGATGTTGAAGAAAAGAGACCTATTGCTTCATTCATTCTTCCACTTAATATAGGAAATAATTATACACAATTTCAATATATTATTCTAGTTTTAATCTACCAATGATCGGTTCCTCACTAAAGTATCTAATGAACGGGAAGTCAAACATACCACTGGAAATTAGTACAATCTTTAATATTCGCTAAAGCTTCACGGATAACCTCTTCCATTTTCTATTGCCCTTACTTTTCTCGCTTAAGGGCTTCCTTACGATGGATTACTGTAGTATTATTCATCATAACAATGAGAAATATTGTTCCCTATTCCATTTGCTCTGCAGGGTTTGATATCCATCGCGCTATTCTCTGCTTCCTCAATACTCTGAAACCTCCCATCTTTCAAATTACACACTCGTTGTTATGATATATCTATCTGATTTCTTTTCCCTCAGAACAATCCGAGAATTCTGTCATCGTACACCACCTTCGCTTTCACCGAAGCCTGCGAGTGTGTTTAATACCATATTCTATCATCATAACGCCAGATTGATCATCCTTTCTCTTTATTTGTATTTCTCCACCGTCATTATCAAAACCCTTCACGAATCATACCTCATTCTCAATATCCTATACTTCCAACTTCTGGTCAGTACATAGTCAAACAGTGATACAGTTTTCCACTTGCTCTACACTCAACTCAGACTCCAGACGTGGACTGAAACCACATCGAATATAATCATACTCAAAGATTCATCGGTTTGAAGAAAAGATCATGATGACATTGGGATATTCGCGATATCAATGTCGCTGTATAACTAACCTTCACATTCGCTTTCACATTCGCTTTCACAAACTCCATTTCAAGTCTATCCTCTCCTATCTAGTATCTCCTTCTATTTCACGGGCCTTCGTACGTTTTCTCCATGCTTTCATAATGACATCTCTACTTCTATTCTAATTCACACAAGTCTTCTTGACGAATGACAGAATCATCTCTTCCAACGACTTCCAAATGTAAGAAAATTCCCGTTCACTTGTGACAATCTCTATACTACGAGTACAATAATCGTATAGCTAGTAATCAACCCTTCTATTGATATTCTTACAAGTAATCATCTAAATTCCCAATCAACACTATATTTCCATCCTGACTACCATTATACTTCGTACTCCGCAGACCGCGAATCATAAGATATCCGTAAACCCCGTCACGAAAGCCCTGAGATGATTCTTCACAAACACAGTTTCAAAGGCGAAATCACTCTCATTCTATCTCCAATACAAGAAAGTGAAATAGATATATACACTATGTAATTTCCATTTCCGAATCCTCACACCCCTTTTTGTCCTTCTCTTCAAGGTTACCTCTCTAATCCAAAAACTTCTTCACACACCCGCCTGCTCTCCCATCTCCCATCCCCCATCATCAACTCCCAACATCCCCATCCAAAACCCAATCCTCCCCAAGAACCCAAAACCAACGAATATCGAAAAATTCCAAAAGAAACATACTTCATTCAAACAAGAAGATGGATCTATCGATCAAATCCGCGCAGTTTCAATAACCAGATTGACACCCTGACATACATACATCCATCCATCCATACATACATAAACACACACACACACACACACAAATCCACCACACACCTCCACCCACCGCCATCATCCCATTCCATCTGCAGCGCCGCCAGAAACGCACACAGCACACGAACCATCACACATATGGACATCCCCAACTATACAGCTAGTACATTCAGCACCAGACAACGACGCCGAATACTAACCAACCAACCTTTACCCAATATGAACATCTGGAAACGAATCATGAAGTTATCGGTTTCTAGAATTTTGGAATATTCACAATGAATACATGAATCTACCATCTTTTTATTCTTGAAATATATTATACCTTATTATTCTATCCTTTTCCTTAGAATTGGATTATATACAACCCACCTAATCTAACATTCTTCAGTCCTATCCCATCCATCCCATCCCACAACATCAAAGCATCTCGAAATCATCTACCGAATAATTAGTCACACTCTACTCGTAACTCTACAATTTCGTTCACTTGATCTTCAGAACTCACATCTGTATTTGAATACCCATACCGCACACACGTTTCCCTATGTTTATCTTCAATCGCATCCCCACTCTCAGCACCGGTCACCATGCTTTTCTCCAAGCTTGTCCTACTTCCATATCGTTTAGTGTGTCAGAACTGATGGATCGATGAACAGGCAAATACATCTTGGAATTCATTCTGTTATACCAATCATCAAACGTAAATACAACTCAAGCAAAGAGAACTGCAAGTATCGCATAATACAGAAATTGCAGCATTCCCTCATCCGCCCATGAAAAGAAGATAAGAATGTATGCATTGTTTTGTTAACGCGACCTCAAGCATCCTATCACCAAACCATCCTTAAGTACTACTACGCCGTGACGCGACAAAAGAATCAAAACGCCCCAGACAACCATATCATATCACTCGTAAGAACCGCGGATACTGAATTCCCTCCCCTTCACCCTCTTTCTCTCTCCTTGTCACTGAGCCCCATCAGATCAATCCCGCTCTTGCTGCCTCCCCGCCTCCATCGCCAAGTACTTCCTCCATTCTAGCCTTCCCCTTACCAATACCACCTTCGCCAACTCCCATCCTCCTTGCCACATATCTCTGTGCGATAACACCCACACCCAAACTCAATGTCTCCTCCACCCATTCTGCAACCCATTCACGGGGGTCCACTCCTCCACTCTCTATAATTTGTTGAATCTCCTCTGGTAATCCTGCGTGCGCATTCTCTGATTCTGTACCAAAGAAACCGGACTTTTCTTTCGAGGGTGAAGATATGGACGTTGGGGTTAAGGGAGCTGGAGCATCGAGCCATTGAATCCATTTAGCAGGAATGGCTTGGGTAAGTGTATGGAAAGTGATGCTATGGATTGGATCTTGGAGGTAAATAGCGAAGGAAATTAATTCGTCCGGTTTTGGTTTTTCGTCAACCACACCTCCTTCTGCCTCCTTTACTGGACCTCCTTGGAACAAATCTTCTGGTGCTTCATGAGTGATTGCTTGTACGGCCATGAAAATATCGCTGCTGCGAACTGGATTTGATTCGCTAAGATCTTCAGTAGCTCGTTGAGCTGCGAGTTCGAGCCCACCATGCGCATCAAAATATTCCTTCGAATAGGCTTCTGCGCTTACGCGGACGAGTTTCGTTCCTTCGATAAGTCCTTTAACGGAGCCAATATCACGATTGTCGGTTCCTACGCGCCACCACGGTCCATCGCTCCATCCTGCATTACCTCCGGTATAACCAGCTTCAGATGCGCGACGTGCTGTGGATTCGTGACCACGTTGAATGACAAGCAGATCTCCTCCTTCAACTTGAGCCATCACACGAGAAAATGTAGAATAGATGAGAGGGTCGAGAGAGGGATACCCAATGAAATCATGGGTGATGTGGATTTGGAGTCGTTCGTGGGATGAAATAGGTGGCGCGAGAGTGTGAAGAATGTTTGTAAAGGTTGGAAGAGCTCTAGATGTCAACTCACCACCTGCGATTTCAATTAGCACTTCTTCACTTGCCAGTTCTTCAAGTCAAAATCTTACCAAAGCCTCTAAGAACTCCAACGTTTCCTTTAACTTGTTCTGCCCATCGTTTAGCTTCTTCATTTTGTTGTATTTCTTTCACTGCAGCTTGAGCATGGTTTACCGCTGCACTAGCTGTCGCTGTTGCTGTTGCAAAGACGCTTCCCCATGACCATCCTCCACCCGCTGAAGGGGCTTCAGCAGCAGGCTGAGAAATTGGAGCTTTCTTTTCCGCTTCTTGAAGGTCGCTACTGGTTGCGGAAGGAGTAAAACTAGTATGGAATGATCGAGTACTGTCAACAGATTTCCGAGGTAAAGCAGATTTCTCCTCGCTTGATCTGTCCTCACTTCTGCGAGAAGCTGGTGGAGGAGTCGCCGTGTTTGAACGTTTCACTTGTTGAATTCGTGGTGTGTGTGGTCGACTTGGTTGTTGTGCTCCAAGGTTTTCAAGTTCCGCAAGTAAATCTTGTTCTGATTGAGAAGGTTGTTTTGTTTTATGTGATTTTGAAGGACCCTTGGAAGAAGGTGCTTTAACCTGAACTTCATCAATGCCTTCCAAAAGTTCATTCAATTCATCATCAGTGGGAGCTGGCTTTGATTTCTTTGAAGCCATGATGGTAAGTTGTGTATCAAATTGGGAAGGGGTGTCAGAGGATGAATGATTATGGAAAGTATTTGCTGATCATGGAATGATTTGAACCCGTCCGAAGAATGATATGATAAGTGATATTTACTTTGACTGTCATCTGTCTTGAAGCTCTATTTTGACGTTATTGATAACCTTGGAAAGCAAATTGATGTACATGATATGGGGCCTCCTGGTGGGCAAGGCTAACGTAACCTGGGATGGATCTGTGATTGGCTCCAGCCACAGTTGAGGCGTTTAAGCACCAAGCACCGAGCACCGCCATCTAACATTTTACGACAGCCGCAAACCCCAAATTGAATCGAAATAACCTTTTTAAAGCAGTAAAATGAGAATCTGACCGACTACGATACTTTTGAACAACAATAGCTTTATGTCTTAAAAATAGCATGTAGTTGATCATCGATATCTCTTGCTAATTCTCCTATAAAGTTTCTAAATCAATTTGTCCCCCTTTCCTCAAAACATTTTGGTATACATTTTCTTCCGCTTGCATATAGCTGCAAAACTCAAGTTTGAGACCTTGTGGACAAAAACTCGAAACTCTTTGGGTTGGAGCCAGCACAACACATCGTGTTGGTTTCATTTCCCTCGAATCAATTCGTTGAGAAAACTTGGGATTTCTCTTCAATATGGCGCGAACTAAAGTTCCTCCTATTGCGACTCAAGATTCTACTTCTCATACTGAGAAAGGAGTTGGTTCTTCCGGGTCTCAAGAAACTTCATCTAGTTCTTTTACATCATTTTCTTCAACCCCAACATGCCCCAATTGCAGCAATACATTTGCAGAACTATCAGATATGGTGAGTCTCTCTGAACATAAATCCTCCTTCCTTCATGTCAATCATTTGATGCTCATGAAATGTAGGACTTTCGTAGTCACGTGGCTGCATGCAGTCGGCCATCCACCGCGGAATCAGTGGGAACTATTACTACTTCAGGTAGTTCTCTATCACCACCTCCTACTTCACTTGAGAATGTATGTGCTTCAGCAAAATATTTATCCAATAAGGATGGGCCGAAGCCAGATTTGCATTTCGACTACAATGCAGCTCAAGAGCCTGCTATTGCCATCGCTGACGCCAACGCCGACGAAGAAGATTTCGATCCAGAAGATCATGATCGGATTCAACCATATATCGATCCAAATTCTGAATTCGACTACTATGATCAAGCCGAAGGCCATGAAGAGCACGATGTAGATATCAATGATCCAGATATTGGTCTGAAGTTCAAATATCCCAAGCTTCCTCCGGTGGAGCACTTCGAAAAATACCTTAAAAATCCTAGCGAAATGCAATATGATGAATTGTACAAAAGAGCTGCGATTGTGAGCACAGTAAGTCACCGTCGCTACTTGTTTTCCCCTAGTATCCTCTCTAATGTTACATTTAATTTCGTGCTTTACACTGTGTGGGGTAGAAGAACAGGATTAACAATTCCAATAGGCTGTTTTAGCTGCCTGGCAAAGGGAGTTTGATGCAATTGATGAGGAAATTTACGCATATGAATCCCAGGAGAAAGAACGACTTCAATTCGAAAAAGAGGCCGAGAAAGCTCTAGAAGAAGCAGACAGAATCGCCGAGCAAGTGGACAGAGACGTACTGGTAGCTACTGCAAAACGTTACGCAGCGGAATTGAAATCAAAGACTCCAGACTGGACGTCTTTCATCAATAAGTATCATGAAAATGATGAACTTCGTCTACGTCTTGAAAGTCTTCGGGACCCACAATTCAGAGCCAAACTTCAAAGACAAGCTTTCGTTAGAGAACAAGAGAAGCAAAAGCTTAAGCAAAAGGAACTCAAAGAGTCAAATAAGCTAAAACTTCTCAACGAGCCACTGCCTGAGATTAAATTGACTAAAGAAGAGATAGAAGCCGAGAAAAGAAAAGCAGGACGTCTGATAGATCCCACAAAGTGGGATGACATGAAGCAAGCAGAGGTATACGGTTTTGAATATTCTTCCCATCCAAAACATATTGGTGCGCAACCAATCCCATCGGCCTCTAGAAAGCGTGGTGTTATTGGTGAAATAGATATGAGTGAAGGTAGAAGTGGTCGAGCTCAACGAATGGCTACGAGGAAGATGTACGATCAAAGTACACCAGAGGATGAATCAGACGGTTTACCAGCAAAACGACAACGCAAGGTTCGAGTTCTTGATGATGCTATTGGAGAGTTATCAAAGTCTCCTCGAAAACAAAGCCGAAGTCAAACCCCCATCAGAAGAACGTTTCCGTCGGGGAAACCCATTGGAAGGCCACCAAAATCTCTGTCAAAGCTCAAGGACGTTCAGCTTGCATCTGGCGAAGATGAAACGATACCTGAAGATGAATCTATTAAGGACGAAGATATTTCTCGACATCTCCTACCAGCCGAACAAGAGCAACTACAGCAATCGGCCGAATTACTTGTCAATCAAATCGCCGAAGAATTACCCGTGGAACCGGTTGTAAAAAAGAAGCATGCAGGTGGTAGGCCACGGAAGCATCCGCTTCCCGTTCCTGCTCCTGTGGCTGTTGTTGACGTTATAAACCCCGCAGAACAAATTACTACAGCAGTATCCGAGACCCCTGCAGCAATCGTACCTCCAATCAAGCCAAAGGCTAAAGTTATCAAACCAAAGAAGCAACCAGCCAAGTCAGCCAAATCCGGTGGTCGGGTCAAGAAGGAAGCTAATATCGAACCAAGTGCCGAAACTGAGGAAGAAAATGCAATCTTGCCAACAACCGAGCACGATGACGACTCGGATTCAGAAGCAACCGAGGCGATCAACTCAAGGCGTGACAGCTCATCATCGCAGTCAACTATCTCTTCTTATGGTAATCGTCAAATCAACCGTTCTTCCACCCATGAGCAGACCCTAACACGTGAACCTCGAACAGCTACTCGAAATCGTGCAGCAGCATCTGTCGAAAAGTCAACCTCAATTCAAGAGTCCCCTAAGAAAGTTGTACGAGGAAAACGTAATAGTAGATCGAGCGAAACTCCTGTCGCAAATTCTCAATTACTAAAGGCACGGAAGCCACGTGCAAAACAGGCAACGATTGAGGAGGATAAAGAAGTGGACCCGTCACATGAACCAATCATCAAGAAAGAAGCAACTCCGGCCGCACATCCGATCATTTCACCATCATCGTCCCGAACTAAGCGCAAGCGAACAGTTGAGGTCAATTCTGACGCGCCAACAGCTCCGAGTGCTTCCCCTACCAAGAAGGCTCGCAAAGGTCGCCCTACCAAATCCTTGTCAGCACCCTCCGAGGGGCCTCTTATTATTTCGGCTTCATCGTCAAAGATTAAGATAAACAAGAGGGCTAAAGGACCTCTTGCAAGAATTCTTCCACCTCGTGAACCCAGTACTCGAGCTCGTCGGGCCCCGAAGGCTATTCGAAATACTGATGATGCCAACGAGGATGATGAGGACGAAGATGAGTTGCAAATGCCAGCAACAGAATATGAAAGGTATCAAGCTTTGGCTGATCCAAGAAGTCCCATTACATTGGGAAAGAGAATTCGAAAAAGCGTCATTGATTTAAGAACAGCTATGGAAGGTGGTGATGATGAAGATGGCGATGACGAGTTTGAGGGGTGATTGGGCTTGAAACATTCCACTATTCTCGTCATGATGGCCAATATCCCGGATGATATGATTGTCCGTGTTTGTGATATTCATTTTATCATTTCATCTTCAAGTTTCGAACCTTCACCCGAACCCATAGCCTCTTATTACAACTCAATCAAACTTGGCAAAACACCGACAGGCTACGATTCTTGCTACCATTCTCAGCTGCAAAAGAAACATTCCTCCTTTTTTATCGATGCCATCGATCGAAACTATATGAACTGAAAAGGTTCCGAAGCAGGTCCTTTCCGTGACGAACGACTGTTTTATACAACAACACGTACATAAATTGAACGACCCTCACCAGGTGCAACTGTTACATTTTCTTTATTTTTGACTTAAAATCGTGTATTTATCCTTGTCCATAATTAGTACACGAGAACCATTGGACATATTACACGGCGGCGCTCTTTTTGGAGTCCAGCGCAAAAATTGGATTTTACATTCATTTTATATAAGCGAAGAGACGGTTGAAATAATTGCTTAATTATAGTCATTGTCTTACTGTTACAATGGCTGGACGGAAGGGGTATCTGTATTTCTTAATGAATATATGAGTATGGACTCGGATACTGTGGGTGCATTTATATATGCATTGGAGGGTTCTCGGGGTTGGGGTAAAAGGGGGTTTTCCCTTTATACATATATCTTACGGTCTTGGGGTTTTGGTCCAGCGGCATTCAAATTCTCTCTTCTCTTTTTTTGTGCATAGGATTATAGGAACGCATGGTGTCGGTGTGTATTTCACGCCTGGAAATATAGAGATGTAGCGTAACAAAGATGGAATAATTGAAAACTTGACCAGAGGATATACAACGAAACTTCGCCAGCAAATCTACTACAGTATAAGAAGTGCAAAATATTGAGCTACCCTTCTCACTTGAATTTAAATCTTCCTAATGATTCGCTACTTGGTTCGATCCAACTCAGTTAATCCCTCCATCTTCATCTTCATCTTCATCGTCATCTTCAACGAGTATAATTTGGAAAACAGATTTATTTTATCAAATTGGGAGTTATTGAGGTGTTTGATCCACTCTCTTTATATATCTACCAGTATTCGTAATTCGTGTTTGTTTTCCATTACCTATATCTATACCTATGTACCTATGAAATATAAAAATCGTCCATCTTCGTTATATTTATTATGATATCCATACCCATATCCCTGTGATAACAAAAAAAACCATTTATCATCAATTTCATATATCAGAGCGATCTCATGACCCAGATCACATATTTATTTAAATCCAGCCAACCAAGTAAGCATCCATTCACACTCCTTCAATGCATAGCAAATTGATCGCCCCCGGCTCTCCTCCCACCAAACCCATCCGCCGTCGAATTCCTCACTCCAAACGCACTCGCCACGAATCCCACGCCTCCAAACGCGACGCAAAACCACAAGCCCGTGCTATATTGCTCGAGATTTCCCTTTCCCTTATCGATATCCACCGCCTGCACCACGGCGCTCGCGAGCGCCAATCCCACGCCGCTCCCAATCTGAAACGCGGTATTGATCATGCCGCCGCAGAGACTCTTGACGCTCACCGGGACGCTGCTCAGCAGGATAATCGTGCAGGAACAGTATACGATTGTGACGGCGGCGACGACGAGGAGAGAGGTGGGGAGGACGTGCGCCCAGAAGGATGTGGAGGTTGAGGTGAGCAGGGCGGCGGGGATGGGTGATGCCATCATCATGAGCATACCGATGAGAAGTACGGATTTGGTGTTGTAGCGTTCGAGAATCTTGCCGACGGACATGGAGAATATGAAGCCGGTGGCGCCCATAGGGAGGAAGTAGAGAGCCGTGGTGCCTGGGGAGAGACGGTTGATTTCTTGGGCTATGAGGACGATGTAGTAGAGGACTGTTTGGTAGCCGCCGTAGCATACTTTAGAGTTTGTGTTAGTATGTAAAACTGTACTTCATGAGAGAGGGGAAAGAAGAAACAAAAGGGAAGAATCCAAACATACCAAACCCCGAAATCCACAACGCAGCAAAATTCTGTATTTTCCAAAGCGAAAGCGGCATAATTGGATGTGAAGCCCTCTTTTCAACATATACAAAAATTCCCAATACAGCGACCGACAGAATCAACAAAACGATGATGAAAGCCTTACTCCATCCATACACCCCTCCACTCGACAAAACAAACGAAAGCAGGATAAGTCCCCCAGTCGACAATCCCGCCCCCAACAAATCCAAACTCGGTTTCTCCTGTCCCTCCAACCTATCCTTCGGCAGAATAAACTGGCCCAAGACTCCCAAACTCCCCGTCAACGCAGCAGAAACATAGAACAGATATCTCCATCCCAGACTCCCCGTCAAGAAGCCTCCAAAAATTAGTCCCGCGCAGAATCCCACCGCTCCCGAAGCCGCAAAGAACGACAAAGCAATCGTACGATCTTTAGCCACAAAATACGAAGAGATAATTCCCACCGCAGAAGGAACCGTCATTGCGGCTCCGATTCCCTGCAGCGCGCGGAAAATAGCAAGATGGATAAACGACGTCGCGAAACCATTTGCAATTGTCCAGATGGAAATCCAAAGCATCCCAATGAAGAAAATGAGTTTGCGTCCGAAGCGATCACTCAATACACCAGCCAACAATAGAAATCCTCCAAAGGTTAATGTGTACGCACTAATCAACCATTGTAAATCACTTGCTTTGGCTCCGAATTCTTTTTGGATGGCGGGTAAGCTGATGTTGACTCCAGTCATGAAAACATTATCCATAAGCTGTGCTCCGCATGTTGTGAGAAGAATGAGGGCACCGCGGAGACTTTTCACACTGCCGATATCCGGGTATGAAGTTTCTGGCAGATTCCTCGATGGTTCCTCGATTTGCAGCTCGAAATATTCGCGTGGAGTGGCACTCCCGCTTCCATTTGCAAGTCCCTGGCCATTTCGATGCGAATGCACTCCCGGTGTATTGACCGCCGAAGAAGGAGAAGGCGGACGAGTCGAATATGGCGTATTAAATTCGCTGGGTAATTCTCTGATCGTACTGATAGGACCCGGTTTTGCAGCTTTGGGAAAAGATATCGTGGTATTATCCTTTTCTTTCCCAGAATCGCCCTCTCTCGACAATTCCCCATGCGCTTCCAGATACGCATCCTGATGTCCACTAATAACACTGGCTGTCCTCGTCAAACTCTCCAGATCCTCCGCGCGCATACTATCGCGAAAAGCTAAACGTCCAGATACATTTGAGCGGCGACGAGGTTGTGATCCAATTCCTACGCCGTGCGGATCTTCATATTGGGAGTTCCTTCGTTCGGGAATCGGAAGTGTGTTATGTTGGCTGGTGGATGCTTCGCCATTTGAAGCTGGTATTGTGAAAACTATTAGCTCTGAAATTTTCTTGTAGAACTGCAGAGACTTCTGTGTTGGTGAGGATGAAAGGGTAGAACTTACGAGACATGGCTGGGAAAAGACAACGCCAGAATTTTAATTGATATCAAATTAACTGCGAAAGAGAGAAGTTCAGGATTATAACGAGCACTTGGCCCTCGAAGTTAAAAACAAAGATAAGTTGGGCAACAGCTCATACAATTCATCCATTTCATGTAGCAACCCACAACCCCATAATTTTGAAAAAATCAACATCATCGATAAGCCTGAGAATTCCCCGCCGGATGAGTTATGGGTACAATCACACCTTATCGACCTTGAAGGGTCTTTTTTCTCCTCAATTTTTTTCCGCCTAGGAAAGTTTTCCGATAGCTATCCCTGTTTCTATCAAGAACCTAGCGGACCAGCGAGTCAAGACATATGCGAGGGATCCACATAGAAAGACAACGCTTGAAATCATAGTGGGGATTTTCTACTTCACTTGATGATTTTTCTTCAAAGCTTGCATTTGCATGTGATATAGTCTGGCAATATATTGACCAGCCACTTAAAAACACATTTTTTCGAAGATGACTACTATACAACAAAATGGGAAGGTTGTTGCCCGCATATCCGATGTACCAAAGTGTTTGATAGCCCTTGGACTATCTGTATTCGGTTCGGTTCGGATGCCAATCTCGATGAGGGGTTCAAGCTTGCGCTTGCAGCCTTATACGTTTGCAGATCTTTCAAGGACATGCTTCATGCTTCAGGGCCCGTCACTACAATACAAAGAGACAGCCCAATCCAGTCCAGTTCATGCTTCCATTGCCCTTCACAGATTTGATTTAAAGAGGATAGTTCTGGTAGAAGGAAGATCTTAATTCGAGAAATTATTCAAATTCTAGCAGATGTGGAATTGAATGTCTCAAACTCTCATAGTGAGATCTATTCAACTAATCATACTCAATGGCACCAAACTCCTTGCGCCACCATTATAATTTTCGGTCAGGTACTCCATCCTATACAATACTTTCCCACATCTGGGAGGGGAATATAACGCCAAATCAAATCCCGACTATATGCAAATGCCCTAGCTTTGGCGCGCCATGTTATCCATATACTATTGTTTCTTTTCATAATCATCTGAATCCAGAACTCCGTCGCCTTTCAATTCAATGGTCCAGATTGTGGTGGAACTATTGAAGAATATCATCTGATGTAATGAAGAAATAGTAGCGAAGAAAGTAAAATCGCTTAGCGAATTTAAAGAAGTGAAAATAAAAGGTAGCAAACTATTATCCTATAGATCCGTAAAATTGGCTTTTCGTAGTGCCAGTAATAACGAAATCGTTCGATAGAGCTCGAATGCCGTGAAGTGACAGGTTGTATCGACTGTTTGGAAAGATAAAATTATTAGGAGACCGGCGCGGAACCTTCGGTTTTCTTAACTTCTCCCTTCATCTTCTCCTCGTTTTTCTGTCTCGCATCGGCGGCTTTTTGTTCGTCCTGTTTACGTTTGTCTTCAGCTTTTTGTACTTGATTGGCCTTTTTTTCGGCTGCAGTAAATATCTTTTTCTCTGCGGCTCGCTGAGCTGGCGGAGGTTCGGATGCATCATGGGATTGTGATTTTGGCTGTTCTTCTTTGATTGGTTGTTTGCTTACGGGTGGTGTATCATCTTGTTGAGCTTCCTGTGCGGCTTTTTGCTTCGCTTTTTCCTTAGCTTCCTCTGTAGCTTTTTGTGCTTCTGCTAACTTCTTAGCTTCCTCCAACTTCTTGGCCTCTTCCAGTTTCTTCGCATTTTCAGCGGCTTGCTTCGCCTCCTCCGCCTTTTGTGCATCCGTCTTTGGTGGTGGCTGAGCTGCCTTTTGTGGTTCCATTGGTACTTGAATATCTTGCTTCACAGGTATCCATTCCATCTTATCATCGTCGAAGTGGTGCCTTTTTGGTTAAGTTAGCCGAGATATTCCAGAGTGAAAATTGTGATTCCACCAAACATACCCTTCAAATTCAGTCAGGGTCAATGATTTTTCATGATATTCTGCCTCCAAAATTTCTTTGTAGGCGAAAGGAATCTTGGCTGGAGCTCCCTCGAAGAAGGTGTCTCGCAATGGAAAGATGTAGGTATCCTATGATTATTAGCGCAATCCAGCTGGCCGTGTTCCCAAAAGAATTACCCTATATTCATGGCCATCCTTGCAGCTCATCATTCCCTCTCCAGCAGGATGTGTATAATTATATCTGGCAGTTGTGATATCAATGAATAAGCCACTCGTAGTGTCGACCCATCTTGCATCAATTACATTCAATTTGTCCGATTGCTCCCTATTAATATAATGAGGGTTGACCTCTAGCATATAATCTCGGCCTTCTGGAATGCGAGGAGTTTTGTAGTGGAAGACAGTCATATTGTAGTAAGAGGCGAGAAAGTGCATCGAAGCTTCGGAAACTTGGACATCGGAGTCGGAATCCCATGGTAGAATCTAAAACTTGTGAGATTTTGTGAGGAATCGGAATATTTGCAGTGTCGTTCCTACCTTACGATTCCACCACCAGCCGAGTAAAGTACCATGCATGAGCCATGTTTCCACTCCAATATCTGAAAAAGTAGCTAGATAGGTTTGAATGAGATTCGAAAGTGCTTGTCTGCGTTCTCTATAGCCCAATTGCTTGTCGGCAAATCTATAAGGATAATGTTAGGTCCCGTCATTGTGGACTGTAGCAAGAATCTACCCATAGAAATCACATACCGGCCATCGTAATGCGGATGGAAGCTGTTAACCTCGCCATGTTAGCATTGAATTCCACTTTGAATTCCAAATTTACTTCGAAAACGCCTGGTTCTCGAGTTTTAATTGAATGGTAACAATACGTACACACTCTCATCTGTTAGGAATAATTCCGTTAGCTGGGTTTCAACTAAACATAAACTCTAATACTCATGGACCGGACAATTCAGACAGCACCATAGTCGCAGGTTCCGCCACAACAAACTCTCTTTGGGAAGAAAACAAGAACTTACGAAAATATTTCCCGCTTGGATCACCTCTCCTTCCGCTCATGTCCTTGTGTAACTTTGTGCGCACACTGTAAAAGTCGGCATCGCGTTTTTGAATTGCCAGCGCCGACACAATGGACAAAAGTCCAGGTAAAGTGATGATCCACGAAATGCGCATTTTCGATTATCGCGATATGGTGATCAGCTTACAAGAAAGCAATTTCGACAGGGTTGAACAACCGTCTTGGCGCGGCTTTTGTAAATTGCGGACGTGGGATGAAAGGATGTGCCGAGAGATGGACGATCGACTTCTCAATTGCGTAGAATGAAGCTGCTGTTGTATGTGAAGCAAAGAGATACAAGAGAGAGGGGAAGATGGAGAGAGATAGAGAGTACCAATGCAAAATGCGGAAAATGTAAAGATTGAAATGCAATGGAGAATGAAGGGAAATAAAATAGTCTTGATTCAAGGAAAATAAAAAGAGACGTGGGGAAGCACACGATCAAGTACTCCTTTGGTACTCGTCACCCAAGACAAGGGATATATCCCAAGAAGCAATTGAGTGGAGACGGATCTTACTAGCTTTCTATAAAATGTGATCAAGCAAACAGCTTACGGAGTTATGAACGTTAAGATATTGAGAAATTAAGGCGGCGTGAGGAGGAAGCGTGTATTTTGATTCAATTCGCCGCTTAGGAAGAATTAAAGTAAAGCAAAGGGAAAGAGAAATATTGAGTGATTATTGGATGAATCGGGAAGTCGTCGAGGGTTCAAGCATCAGCCCCCCCAAATAATGCTCTAAGATGTTTTTACTATTTACTGCATACGAGTAGTACCTAAGTAGCTACGATTATTATGATTAGTAGATGAGGGATTTGCGGGAGATGAGAAGCTGGCATCAATTAGCGCTTGCTTCTGTTTGGAGTGAAAGGTTAACGATAAAATCTAGAAGCACAAGTCCTGTACCTGATAGATTCTATCTCAAGTTTTCAGATAAGTTGTCAGACGGTAGTCAGCCAAAACAGCTAATCCATAGTAGCCCAGTGGCTGAGTGGATATAAGATAAGTCCCTAGGTATCTGTTTGTCCATTCATCTAATTCACAATATGTTGTCAGTAACGTGTTCATTGTCATTCTTGGATTATTGCATCGTAGCATCGTAGCATCGTAGCATCCCATTTGGCTGGGATTCGACATCAATATCTCGCAATGCAGTACCCAGAGAAAAAAGCTCAGTTCATCTGGGTGCGTAAGCAGCATGCGGCTTGCTACACATGGATTACGACGCTTTGAAGTTAGGCACATCTCTCTTTTTGAATTCCCAGAGGTTTCAGATTGATCTAGGGTGAGCATGGTTAGAATGGCGTGGCATATCGTCCATTTTATTGGAATACCAAGATAACGTATTGTGCCTATGTTTGAGAGACGGAGAAAGAATGCAAGGCGAGGAAAAGAGAATGTGAATCATTACTGAAAAGAGTTCATACCTGGGGAAAAGCTGGGTGGATGCATCCGGTATCCGTGAAATCAACAAGGTTAAGCTCGATTAGCCGCCATCTGATGATGTTGTCATATCGGTGCGGTGCTCTCAAACCTGCCATGATCAAACCAAGACTGTCACAGAAGATAGTTGGTTGGTTGGGGTATTTCATGTGCCATACGACTGACCCCCCTCAGCCCCTGGATCAAGGAATCCGAAGCTATTTTCATCTACCGTTTTCTTTTTCTCCCACCAAGTGCTTGGAAAACCAGGAGTTCGTCCTAGAAAAAGACACCACCAATAAATCCACATCCCTCCCCTCGAGTCGTGTGCTCAATTACCCCTTGCTAGGCCGCGTCAGCTAGAAGAAAAAGAATAAGCTAGGGAAGGCCACAAAGTTAAGCTTTTAGACGAATCTTGGCAAAGCTTACATACGCCTTCTTTACTAAGCCTTGCACCAATGATCTGATTCAAGGATCTTTTGATGTCTACTGTGTCGATTTTTCAATGCATCTGTCCGGTTCTTGTTTGCTCAATCGCATAGCTACAGATCACTAATGGTCTGACAACATCACAAACAATGCGACTTGCCAATACAATCGAGATCGTCAACAATAAATGAATAGGAGTAATTGGAAGGATGACAATGAAAGGCACAGGAAGATACGACATTAGCTTCAAATTTCGGCTTAGAAGGGAAGCAGCACTCGGAAACCTCGGTGCTTCGTCTTTGCGAATGTCTTCATATTCCCGTTCCCCGATATTAATAGCAGCAATGGGCTTCTAGGGGCTGGAAGCAGAACCACGGAAATTAAGACACGCTTGCTCGGACTCATAAAGCAGCTTTGAAAGCCGTTTCGGTGTGAAAAACGACCAAATATGAGATGAGAATAATTGCCGCTTTCAATTATTGATAGAAAGCTACTGAGTATCAGCTAACAACTCAGATGAACGACCTCCTATCTTTCGAATCATAAAGAAAAATTGGGGTCCATTCTCTACTCCCTTCTAGACACTTAAGGCATAATATCTACGCGCTTGATCTACAACCCGTGGAAGCTTAAACCTTAAAATAACCTCAGTGGGTCATTGGAATTATGCTTCAATGTTCGGATCCGATTATACCGTGGACTGATCTTCCTCGAATCTCATAATAATTGATTTGGATCCGGCTGCGCTTTGTCTGATTTTGAAACTCGGCGTGGATTGAGGACGCATCATTCATGGTAGTGCCACGTGATTGTATCGATCGATCACACATCAAAACGAAATCCTGGGTATTGGTCTTCAAGCTGATCCGGTAGTGTGGCAACAACATATTCATTCATATTTATACAGGAATTTTCATACAATACAACCCCGCAAAATCTGTACTTGGTTTTATTATATAGATGTTTGGCTCCTTATGTACGTCACTTCTGGACTTTTATCACAATATTTTTAGTACTTGCTTTGTGTTCTCTAAATGTCGATTAGTTTGACGATAACCGGCTTCGCGTTCACAGGCCTTGATCTACAATATTCTGTGGTTTAGATAGTGCGCCTATCTTCCTATCCACATATCCTTACTTCAGTATTAATTTCCTCGCTTTTGATTTCCTTTGCAATGGAAGTACCACAAAATAACTTTGAGTTCAATCATTCTATGATGAACAAGATTCACAACATTTGCACGTTATATTACCGATTTCACTCTTCTCATCCTGTCCCGTGCCATAGCCATTCTCGTTACAGCATTGTGGTATGCCTACTGTGAGGATGTACTTAAGTGATAGGAGATAGCGACAACACAGCGGCAATGAGGCAAGGAAGGTGTCGCTTGTCAATTATGGGATTGGAAACGAGTAGTTTGTCTTGTCCATTGCCCAATCCAAATTTCTGCTCTCCATCATGATACTGCAGCCTTTCTTCATGTTTGTGGCGGAAAAGGAAACTGTGACCAGATCAAAAACCGGGTTCTCAGAATACCTGCTCTACTTTTCTTTCAATTCCGACTTTCATTCGCAGTTCAAGATCCCAAGTAAGTCTTTCGATCAAGCGTATATTTGGAAGCGGTTTCTTTGTGACGCGAAGTTGCCAATCCGTAGCACTTATGATTCATTGTTGAGTGTTTGCAAGCTTTTGAGTAACAGAGATATTCACAGATATGAATGCCATCGTTGAAATGATTCCAGTGGAGGAGGAAGATGAAGAACAGGAAATAAGCTGATAATGGCGAGAATGATTTGCACGTACGCCCCCAACACAGGATGTGACGAAGTTTGATACATACTCACCCATCTCAACAGATCTATAAGAAATGAGGCAATCAATGTCTCCACGCTCGTAGAACCTCCCGTATCTGCCTTTTCACTGTCATCATCATGCCAGTCAACTGTTTGTCATTTCAACACCTTGCTATAGCATTCTGCGATACCTAATGTCGAATGATCAAACACAGCCCGCTGTCAGAGAAAGTGATCATCAGGTGTCGCTGACGATACTCGAGAAGAATAGAAGTTTGGCCCATAGCCAGGGCGATGAAATATAGTGATGGCAATATTGACGCCTCCCATGGAACGAGTGCATACACTCACAATGTTGCTCCCAGGCGACTTGCAGAGAATTCGTGGCCGATTTGAGATGTTCACGCAGCCAGAATAAGTTCTTCATATACCTCTCTGGGAAATTGATGTATCCAGAGTAAATATTGACCTCAGAATCAGTCTCATAGATGTCAGGAGTGGTTCAATCGCCACAGAATTCTAGATCATACTAAGAATGACTGTGGTATTCTTCTAGCTCTCGAAACATTTCTGTCAGTGAGCTTGAAATTGAGTAAGTATGTGGAGTACAACCATGCAGGAAGACCTGCAACCGGAAATATACAAGACTGCAGAATAGGTTCTGTAGATTGATGAATGTCAAGTATCGATAGAGTGTGAGGTTCGATACAAGCAGAGCGAAACAGCCAACAATTAACAAATTTGCGCAACCTCCACTGAACATTCAAGAGCGAAAGAAATTACACTCATGTCTCGAAGATCTTCATCATGCTGCTGCTTGGAAGTTGTGATTTGCAGACATTCTTTAGAACTACCTGTTGTTCAAACCATTTATCACGAAACGAGCTTCGCCTTGATCATTTGCGTCCTGATGCGAATGCGAGACAGCGAATACGACACAGCCTTTTCCCATCCTTGCCACTACCTACTGTGCAAACATGTCGGATTATCGGACATCTCGGGTATTTTCCGGATGGAATTTTGCCCCATTGCTTTTGTGGCTTATCACTTGTAATTGGATGAGAGTAATTGGCAAGCTGGGAAATTTATCTCGTTTTATGATTCCTAGACACAGTTGCTAGGCAAAGGTGCAGAGCAAAATGGTTTCTTCTATCTTCGGCCAATAATGGCAGATTCTCTCAAGGAAGATATCGCATCGCGTATCTTAGAATTTGGTGGATAGTGGGGTCCTCGCACCTAAAATTTGGGCATACGAAAACACAATTAGCCGTTTCGTTTCGGTGGTTTGCGATGCGAGCAAAGTACCGATGCATGCCAATGTTAACTCGTCCATTTAAGAACAAATCCCCTCAGTGGTGCCAAAGTTATATGACAACGGAAACCCGACTTGAAACTTCAAAATCCTGCTGGAAATTCGGTCTACATTGAAGAACAAAGATGGCTCCTACCATATCAACAGAAGGAGAAAGTATCTTTGGGAAATTCTCCCATTTGTTACTTTTGGCTGGAATTATAGTAGGTTAAACAGATCGTCTTGTCTGTATTGATGGCTAATACTTAAACAGACTACCTGTTACATCACATACAAAGTGATATATAATCTTTATTTTCATCCACTTGCAAAATTTCCTGGCCCAAGGCTAGCTGCAATAACAGATGGCTGGATATGTTGGCATAAGTAAACTTCACAGTTTCTCTCGTTCCAAGCTCAAAACTAATGAAATGCAGTACTTCTGGAAGTTACCACAAGACTATGATCAGCTTGCATCAAAAATATGGTCCAGTTGTCAGATTTGCACCAAATGATTTGTTAGTTTACCAGATTAGAATGTCAAAATGTCACTTTACTAACTCGAGAACAGAGACTTTGCATCTCCTCAAGCAAATCAAGAAATTCATGGCCATGTCAAGCAAGGGAAAGCCCTGTTTCTCAAAGGGCAAGCCTATAATACTGGTTCGGAAACCAACGTTGGTATTGTTTCAGCAAGAGATCCGACTGTTCATCGAGAAATCCGAAAATCTCTTTCTCATGCATTTAGTGCTAAAGCGCTTCGGCTACAAGAGGAGGTGGTGATACAGTATATGGACTTGTTCGTTTCTCAAATCCATCAACGTAAGGACGACGAGAAGGGGTTGAACTTGTCAGAGGTAAGTTAGAACAGTTTTGTCTGTGAACCACTACTAACAGAACACAGTGGTATAATTGGTTAACTTTTGATATCATTGGTGATCTCGCCTTTGGAGAATCATTTGATGCAGTCAAATCTGGAGAAGGCCATCCGTGGATCAGTCTCATTCTCAGCACCGTTCATCTGATGGCTATTATGGAAATCTTTCGACGCTTCCCATTTTTCATGAACTCATTTTTCAAAAAGATTGCAACAGTCCTCATGCCTAAAGGCTTGAAAGAAAAGAGTAAGGTACATTTCCAAAATTCATTGCAAAAAGCAACTCAACGTATGGAACGAGGAAACAATGATCGAGACGATTTCTTCTCGTATCTATTACGCGAAAAAGAAAATGGACCAAAGATTACTCGCGAATTCATTTTAGCGCAATCTAATACGCTTATTGTAGCCGGCTCGGAAACCACCGCCACTTTTCTTATAGGAGTAACGTACTATCTTCTTAACAGGCCCGAAACACTACGACGTCTTCAAGAAGAGATCCGCAATGCATTCACATCTTCGGAAGATATCACAAGCGATTCCACAGCAGCTCTTCCATATCTTGCTGCTGTAATTGAAGAAGGTCTTCGCATCTACCCACCCGTACCAATGGGTCTCCCACGCGAGTGTCCAGGCGCTATGATTGATGGTCACTATGTTCCAAAAGGCGCAGTTGTCTGCGTCTCTGGCTACGTTGCTACTCACAACGAAGAATATTTTGCCGACGCCAATGAATTCCATCCTGAGAGATATCTACCTTCTTCTCACCCATTTTATGATCTTCGATATCAAAATGATAACAAAGATGCGAGTAAACCCTTTTCTATAGGTTCCAGAGCATGTCTGGGGGTTAATCTGGCGTATATGGAGATGCGGGTTGTTTTGGCGAGATTGGCGTGGGAATTTGATTGGGAATTGAAGAGTAAGGAGTTAAATTGGGAAAGGGATTCGAAATTGGTGGTGCTTTGGAAAAAACCAGAGCTCAGGGTTGGGTTTACCCCGGTAAAGAGATGATCTGGGAAGGTGTTATCTAGAGGCGTTTGGTTTTCTTTCTTTCTTTTTCTTGTACAGAAATAATTCTCGTGGCAACAGTCCATACAATCCTGGGAAATTTGGATAATAAGAGGGTGAATACAAATTATACTTTCTTCTGCAGCGTTCCGTCCCGAATCCCGAATCCGAGAACGAATTGAGACAATAAGAGGTAGGTAGGTAGTCAGGTGCTTGCCGTCTTCGAGTACTTGATGCTGGAAGCCGTGAATTGGATATGTATGTATGAATGTATACGAGATGCTGGAAGTACGAGAACGTGTTTCAGGTTGCAAGGACAACAGGGGGAGTTGGGATGGAAGGTGCATGAAAGTTCATTGAGGGATGATGTGTTGTTTGAGCTGTAGAATTCCAATTCGTTGAATTGGCTTCATATTGGTCATGAGATGTGTTTCTTGATGAAGAGATTTCAAGAAGGGTGTTTGGTGTTATGTTAGGAACATTAGATTGTGTGATAAACATCTCCACAAACACAAAAACGGCGTGGAGATGGAGTGCTTCAACCCAATGTAATGGGATGGTATGTACATTCGGTTTGTATATGGAAATTTACCTCATCCGCAAAATAGAAGCTCATCTTCAAGTCTACAACCACAACTCATGGGATGCTACACATATTCGCCCTCTCATCTCACCCCGTTTGTGAGAGACGAAGAAATGATGGGATGGAATTGATGAACACAGAAAATATACGAACACAACTTCAGATGAGAGAACATGCAAGAACAGGTATCTATGCACTTCCACTACTCAATCCTTCTATTGCTTATCAGATCAGATATTCTCGCAGATATTCTCGCAAACACTTTCCAAACCACCAGTCAAAAAAATATCATCCCCGCAGCTTCGGATAAGATAGAGAGATTCCGAGACATCCCTGCCACCGATAAGCATAATTGCCCCACGCAGCTTACCGTTAGGACGAAATAATTCATGAAAATTTCAAGGGACGAAGCTAGAGCGGAGTACGCCTTTCCAATCAATTCTGGACCTTCCAAAAGAGTCATACAAATGAATAATATGATATTACCACGTTCTTTTGACTACTTTTCTTTCGTTGTTTAGTTCTTCACAAGTTCTCTTCGTTTCAATCTTGTAAGACACGAACGAACTCCTGCTGTTGTTGCTTCAATTTGTGTTCAACGGGTCTGTCTTACGGTCTCACGGTCTTATTGTTTAATGTTTTAATATGAAGTGTATGAGATTGAGTTGCACAATATACACATAGAAAGGTAGGTCAAAACCGTTTTCCTTGGATGCTCTTGCGATCTGGGCCCAATTGGATGGATGTAGTGGATGGGGAATTCTAAATGAGTGTGTTACGAGATTGGTGTATCAATGGATCCAATGCTCCTCTCACGTATATTCTCTTCCCATATTACCTCTTTGCTTCCAATTGGGGTCTCTGTTCATTCCACTCTTACATTACAAATCTGCGAAAGCAAAGGCAAAAGAGGTGATCGCTAATTCGACAACCGCAATAATAGAATGACTCCAAACGAGCAAATAGCTTCCTCGGATCCCTCCCACGATGTAGAGAAAGGTCCTTCAAGCGGACTCCCATCCCCTCACGACCCTCTCGCTCTTTCGCCCTCGATATCTCCCACGCGCGATATCACAGATCCTGCGATTTCTCGTCCCCAAAATCGTTTCTTTACTCTCACTGCACGAATTGAAAATCTTCTTGGTCTGGAAGCGCGGGGTATTCACCGTGTACTCCCCGCAGAACAAACTACCAAATCTACTCTATCATTCCTACAGATTGTCGTGCTATGGTTTTCGATCAATACTGCGCCGCAAAACATTACTTTGGCGAGCATTGGGGCTAGTGTTTATGGGTTGGGCTTTTTAGATGCGACACTTTGTAGTGTTTTTGGGGCAGTGGTAGGAATTTTACCGGTGGCATATACGGCAGGTTGGGGACCTTGGAGTGGAAATAGAACTATGGTAGGTGGCTCCTTTATTGCGATTGATGCTCATGTGTCTTGTGGATTGTCGAAGTTTTTAAATGTGGCCATTGATTTTGCTACTGGGGCATCGAAGTCTTTCGGCCCCTGAGGTGAAAATCGACTAACCGAATATTTAGATATGCGCTCGGTTCACAATGGGATGGTGGCCAGTAAAGATCTGTGTGATATTGAATGTGGTAATCTTATTAGGATATTCTATGATTGATGCAGTAGTAGCTGGTCAAATGTTATCTGCTGTATCACCAAATGGTAGCCTTTCAGTGGAAGTTGGAATAGTCGTTTCAGCTATTTTGACATTCTCGGTCACAACATTCGGTATCAAGATATTTCATCACTACGAGAGATTTGCCTGGATTCCTCAAACATTCGTTCTCCTGATTTTAGCAGGAACTGCAGGGCCGAAATTTGACCTCCATAGTAAACCTACAGTTGAAGGCGCAACGCTTGCCGGGAACCGACTTTCATTCTTCTCGATTTGTCTTAGCGCCGCAGTCACATATGCTCCTATAGCAGCCGATTTCTTCGTCTACTGCGATCCAAAGATTGCTTCTCGTTGGAAAGTCTTCGCGGCAACTCTACTCGGTCTTTCTCTCTCCTTTACACTCACTTTTGTCATAGGAGCCGGTCTCGCATCTGGTATCGCTAACAACCCTTCTTGGGAAGCGGCTGGTGCAGGTACAGGTGCTCTTATAGTAGCTGGGTTTGAAAGTCTAGGTGGATTTGGCAAATTTTGCTCCGTGGTTGCTGCGTTGGGCTTAATCGCCAATATGGTACCGCCTACCTATTCTTGTGGTATTGATTTCCAAATTCTAGGCCGTTATCCGGCCATGGTTCCGAGATTCTTATGGAATACTTTTGGAGTGGTAGTATTTACCGTGTGCGCACTTGCAGGACGTAATGATCTTTCTGAGATCTTTACCAATTTCCTATCCTTGATGGGATATTGGGTTGTACTTTGGATTGTCATTACATTGGAAGAAGAATTCATATTTAGACGTCGTAGAAATCCTACGTTTGTATGGAGTGACTGGCATAAACAAGAGAAGATGCCGCTGGGAATTGCGGCATTGGTGGCGTTTTGTATAGGATGGGTCGGAGCAATTTTGTGTATGAGTCAATATTACTTTATCGGACCGCTTGCGAAAATGGTAGGGAGTGAGGGGGGTGATATGGGCAACTACGTTGGGTTCGCTTGGGCCGGGTTGGTGTACCCCGTGTTGAGATGGTGGGAGCTGAGGAAGTTTGGTAGATAGAAAGAGCTTGGAAGAGGGCTGGAGGACAAGATAGATGTAGATGAAGGGGATAGTTACGAAAGTTATGATATATGGAAAAGTTATGGATGGAAAAGGGATACGAAGACTATAGTAACGGCTTTAAAAGATTTATATACACGGGAATACGTTTTAGACAGACATATCATTGGATATGAAAAATCAAATTCTGTTCGACAAATGTTGCAAAATAAATGAATCTTCTGGAATACTTGAAGAATGAATCATGTTTCTTGTCAAACTAATTGATCTGAACTTTATCCCGATCGTCAGATCGTCAGATCTTCAGGGGACTTCTCCGCTATTAACGGTGTAAAGATACTTACCACGTCCTATCACGCTCGGAGCGGCAATGATGGGGAAGGTGAAACAGTCGAGTGAAATGGACACGTGGAGATTGATTTTCGGATATGGGGATGGGGATTTGCATTTTCATTGGATTGATTTGGGAGGGGATGGATTGGATGGGAGGATTGGATGGAGAATTGAGAGGGGATAGAATGCATGTATGTATGCATGTTTCAGTATATGCAGAGAGAGGGTTGGAGTGATGTGATGTCGTCTGATGGGATGAGATATTTTGGACGATCGGATGAGATGGGATGGGATGGGATTGGATCATGTGGGAGGTTGCACTTGGGGAAGTTTGGGGGAGGGGGGGCAGTTGTGTTTTGTTTTGATGGAGAGAGTTGTTTGAATGGATGTGAAGTTTTAGAGTTCAGGGATGAGGATGGGGATGGGGATGGGACTATGGGGATATTGTGGTAGTGTGAATGAAGCTGTGTATGAATGTGTGGGTAGGTAGGTAGATATGTTCTACATCTTTTGCCTACTAGATCATGAAAGTGATCCCATGTCTGAAAAGGGAGAGTGTTCCCAAATTGAATTGAGAATTTGATGATGGGGGGGATTTCCTCGTCTCTTCTTCCGCTCCGTCGAAAAAGCGACAATTAGACTGACTTAAGGATGATCTTCTTTCTCAATTGTCCAATCCCTTTTAAGGATCTCAAAGTGTTAGTTTATCAGTGCTTGACTAGTATCACATGATCCGGGTAATCTTCCCCGTGTCGGTGAAATAAAAGCCGAACTTGATCTTGATGGTTCGAATCTTTGCTAGAATGTTATAAGGTTTGGATGGCAAATCAATCACATTTGAAACAAATGTATTTGAAGGGGTTGAAAGAATGATTGGCTTTTGATTTTCTTGAAACTTAATTGAAAGTATATTTCATAGAATAACCGAGGAAGATACTCGAATTGTTGATGTGGTCAAGCCCGGCCTGATTTTCCCCCTGACGTAGAGACAGACAGACCCTTTATGTGTTGAACTTATTAGTAAATTGATCCCGGGGTGAAGATTTCTACATTGTACACCCCTAAAGACAAAGCAAAGTCGGGATTCCAGATCCCTATACTCCGTACTTTACTGTATAAAGATAACAGTGGGCTACTATTGACTTTAGTAATGTGTGTGGCGTGGGCTACGAGTCAATGTGGACATTCTCCTGTCAATCACTCCCTGCTAGTACGCAGCTAGCCGACGTGCTTGGGGCATACGAGAGCTGACAGTACTATTGAACTCTTCAAGACAAGACAGAAAGATACGAGGAGGTGACTATGGTGATACGAGAAATTGTGTATGTGTGAAGAATGACATTGTGATGTTCTGGACGTGTACCAATCAATGGATATGTGAAGATGTGAAGATGTGAAGACTTTCTTCTGTCTATCAATGAACCGAAGAAAAAGGGAACTACTTTAGTATACAAAGCGGAACAGACAGTCAAAGTTTCTCCGGCTTCAGGTTAGACTCCAATGCTAAAGTTAAGTCTAAAGTTAATTGTTAATCTTTTTTTTTACCATTCTCTCCTTTATTCGTGCGCTATCAACATCTTGAGGATAGATGCATTAGGACTAGATGCTCGTATTCCATTCATGAATCTGTAGGGTAATCAATGTACCGAGGTGGGGAGGTGGGGATTCAAGCCAACCGATACCAGGGTAGCAATTGCACATCACTCATATTATTATATTGCAGATGAGGTCATATCATCTTGATCAGTAAATTCAAATGAATCCATGGTTCAACCATTATTATTTTCCCTTCGAACATTCACCGCAAACAGATATCTTCAGCCACCACTCTATTTATATCACCCCAATCCATCCATCAACCAATCGAATCTTTTCGGCTGTGGCTTCAACCCGGAGCCAAAATCCATTCCAATGCTTCAGCCACACAAACTAATTATGCACTCGTTCGGATGGTCCGTCTGCTAAGAAAAAACTGGTTCGTGTTCCCAGTCAGTTCACAATCCAAAGTCAAAGAAAGGCCGAAAACAGCCTGAAGAGCGGACTGACCTCACTCATTTATCCAATTGGGGCATGTACAGAGTTATACAAAGGCCTTGCCTGGTGGACCCGCGCGGGAACGACAGGGTTTGACGTGGGTGACCCGGTTACGGTCTGTCAACTACATACTATCTTGCATGATGTCTTGAAGATCGGGATACGATACGATGAGTGAGATAGGTAGGTGGCAGGTATAAGAATGGACGATCTCCGTTTCTGGGAGTGCCGTACGTTCGATATCTTTCTTCACGGATCAAATCAGATTCCATCGTTTATCTTGCAGTTCCTCTTTGACCTGCCTTATCCATTCAATTGCATTTACCGTCCCCGCTTTGCTGCAGGTCTATCTGTGAAGCCGTTTCATCTTCGTCTGAGTCCTGAGCATTTTTTTCGCGGAGGGCCAGTGCCTTTGGTTACACTCTTGTGGGGTAAAGTCTAGATTGGTAACGATTTACTTGGGAGATTATCCGTACGACTCTTTCTTTGTTTTGTTGAGAGAGGGGAAGAGTATAGATATAAGAGACATCCGCTTTGGGGGGTTTTCGTCTTGGTATACCTCAACTTCATTTCACAATCCTATATCCGGATTTTGTTTCGTTCATTGCTCGACGCCATTGAAACATTTGATAGTTTGAAAACATACGGACTATCCACCTACCAAGAATATTTTTCTATAATACCTCGAACATATATTCACATCAATCCTCTCATATACGAGTCTTCGACTTCAGACCTCAAAATGCAACTCTCGTCGACCTTTCTCTTCGTGACAGCTGCTGTACTCAGTACCTTTTCACTCGTTACAGCCACACCAATGCCTTGCAGCGATGTAAGTTCCTCCTCATCCTTATCTATTTCACAATCTCTCTCGTTCTTATATATTCCCGGAATTGTGAATTCAAAACTAACATGGATAACTAGGCGACAAGAGATCTTGTACTCAGAGGAACCTTAGATCCAAGCGCATGTTGTAGTTATGGTGTATGTAAAGGGCTCGTAAATGTCCAAGGTGGTTGAGCGAACTTTACCTTTAGTGGTTCGAAGGGAAGATGTCGAAAGAAACGGGACGTCACTATCGTCATTTCAAGAGACATTGAAGCACAGCCCGTTGTGGGATTGAATATTCGGGATATCAGGTTGGCGTTCATTACACGATATCACAATCTACACGATAAGATTGTATTTTTGTTAGGTGATCATGGCTATGATTACCTGTTGGGTTACAAGGTCGCCACGAGATTAAATACGGGCAAACGATCGATGGAGTTATGGGAATGGAATGAGGGCTCGGCTTTACAGAACAAAATACTCGACAATAGTTCGTGGGTTCAGGTTATGGATATATGGGTTTGTGGTATCAATTACCACGGGTCGTATGTAGAGTTTAATACATATGTATCGTCTATAAGCAATTTTTGGAGAAGGAACGAAAGTTTTGAGCCTCACATCTTTGATCTCGTGCGAGTTTTTGTTCAGCTCTGTATATCTGTGAGTATATAAAGCCTGCCACCCCCGTCAAGGCCATCGACCTTCCGTGTAGTTGGGAGAGAATATATAGTAATGATGTGTGGCCAATTCGACTTCGCTATTTAACTCAGATAAACATCTAAAATGCTGGATTAACTTTGCGAACCGGCCCATTTTATAAGAAAGTAAATTTTACCTCTGAGAGTCTAATTAATAATCCATCTTCAATAGGTTGAACACTGAATTGTCAATGTTAATATTGCAAGAGAATATGATATACTTGATATACAACTAACACGCACAGCTGAACTGAACTCAGCTACCTAGCACGTCGTAAGCTACTCACGACTCAATACTCCCAACCATGTAACCATTCCCAACCTGGCCATCTTTGCAGAATAGACGACGCGCAAGCGAAGAAGTCGCACCTCTCGCATGTTCCAGCCATGATAACATTTACCCACGAGGTTGGGGGTGAGGGGGGGGGATGTTTAACTTTACAAGAAGAAATCATATTTTCTTATCTTTCCATTCTTGAAGAAGAAGAAGAAGAAAACAAAACTTTCTTTTTCCTTTTTTTGCCTCGTACGATTCGATTTGATCGATCGATTACTCGTGGCATGGGCGTTCCGAGTACTAGGTACGCTACTCTAATCTGCTAGTTACCGGTCTAGATCTCTTCATGTTGTCTCAGATTTTGAGAGAGAAAAATGTTATAAAGTCGTCTTTGATTTTCGGGTTTGGTGGGAATTGATTTTGTTGGGAAGTCGTTGGATTTATTGTATTGTATTTTCACTGACTGTGCGACTTGAAAAGAATCTTCGCATCTACTCTACTCTGTTCCATCGGATCAAATCGTTATTTCTATATATAAAACACGGGCATACGATCGATAGATATCCTACCTACTCACACAAACAAATCATGGATCCCACCAATATCTCGATTCTCCTAAATAACACCTCTCTCCTCATAACCGGCACCTCGCTCTTCATAAATGGAACTCTGATTCATGAGAATATCTATGAACATGCATCTGCGTGTACAGTTTATAATCCCCGCAGAAGCGATATCTCGCTCACGGTATTTATTGTGTTTATTTTCCTCGCTGGTTCGTTTCTGGGGTATGGGTTTGGGGCTGTGGAGAGGGTGGAATTGTTGTGGATGCGGAGGGCGGAGGGGAATTGGATGGGGGAGAAATGTAAAGGGATGATGGGGACTGAGGAGCAGAGGGAGAGGGATGGGAATGGGAATGCGGGTGGGGAGTGTGAGACGGGGTTTACGTTGTTGGAGAGGATGGAGAAGAGAGAGGAGATGGTGTTGGGGAGTGGGTGTGAGGGGGATGGGTTCGTTGAGGGAGGAGAGATGGAGAGGGGATGGGGATGTGGAGTTGGCTTGGCTTGGCTGTGGAGGAGAATGTGGATGGTGTGATGAATGGTCCTTGGAGGGAACCGAATCTTTTCCTTTGTAGTTGAGGGGGGGATGATGACAGAGGAGAGGGGGAAAAAAGAAGGGGAAGTAGGTGAGGGGAGATTGTGGACAGAATGGGAACGAGGGGACGTCGAAACTGAGAAAGCCGAATGGGATAGTTCGTAGACATAGGCGAGCAACTGCGCAATTTGAAGCTTACAATATCTTTCATAACTCATTCCATTTTCACCATCAATCCCAGCAAAATCTTACTCAGTAAAACTCTGATATACCACTTCATTCCCCTCTCATCAACTCCCAACTTAAAGCTTCGCATCACCCTTCAAAACATCTCTCAAAAATACCAATGCCTCTTTTGCAAATGCAACCATGTTTCCCTCTCTATCGCCATCCAATCCCGTACTCAAATCTTTCTTATACGTTCCTTTTTCCGTTGCGATAGCTAAAGCTACATATCCTCTTTTGGTTGTATCATGTATTAGCATTCATCCATTATATATCTCTGACTTATTCATCATTCAATCGCCCATCAATTGCACGTCTCAAAGACGGAAGAATCAAGTATGACAGAAGTAGAAAAGATAAAATT
This sequence comes from Botrytis galanthina, assembly GCA_004916875.1. Classification (NCBI taxonomy): domain Eukaryota; kingdom Fungi; phylum Ascomycota; class Leotiomycetes; order Helotiales; family Sclerotiniaceae; genus Botrytis; species Botrytis galanthina. Next base: position 119,078 of record PQXL01000027.1, read on the forward strand.
GCAGAAGGAACGAAAAGAAAAGCAACGTACGGCTGTCTGTTCCTCCCCTCTCCACTAGCACCAGGTCCCGCAGTCCCACTCTCACAAACACAATAAGTACTTCCCAATTTTCCCCTCACATTCTCCGCAATGCCCGCCACAACATCTGGTGTAGGTCCACTATACGAAGCTATGTTTTCTGGGGTCCAACCAGCTTGTAGGTATATTAGTATATGGCAACACAAGAGAAAGCTCAATAATGAAATATACGAAACGCATAATTACCAAAGGCTATTCGCGATTCCAACGTGTAAACCGTCAAACCACCTTTAAACACCTTGCTGGCACCGGGTGTACTGAGAATAGAAGCGGATATGATACCTCCCGCTGCCTGTTTATGTTAGATTCTTTCTCTTCTTCTTCTTTCGTACACATTCCATCTCCTATCACTCATCCGCCTAAAAATCCTCAATTCCTATTCCCCACTCCCCCAAACAAACTGAATCACACCCAGCTATCCAAGAAACAATATTCCAGACCCCAAAGCAAAAACTACACTTCCTCCCGAGCCTCCCGAACAATCACATAACTCTCACTCTAACTTCCACTCCAAACCACACACACACCACGCCACAAACCCTAAACAGCAACGACAAGAAAGCAAATAAAACATACCGTCTCAGCTACACTAACAGTTTCCCCTCTCTCCTTCAATAACTTCGCAACTTCAATCACCACTTCCTTTACTTTCTGTGGCGGGAATTCCTTTGCTTCAGACATTGTGTTTGAGAATCTCTTGGGTCCGATGTATTGGGGTTGAAAGGAAATGGATGCTTTATGGAATAATGATAAACGACAGAGAATCTTTGGTGAAAAGAATTGTGATTTCATTTATGATTTACTGATTGTATTACAGTTTGATGTTGATTGATAATGGCTTGAAGTCCTTGTATTTCTAAGCATGACGATGAATGGCGGGGTAAGGTTTACTAGCGGCGGGACTCTGCATATGAAGGAAGCAACTACGGATTTGAGTCAAATGTATATTCTTTCACGAAAATTCATTGGAGGGACCGTTTGTGATGGGTAAAAGATTTGTTCATCATGGTATCTAAAATTTGACAGGGTCTACAAGACTTAGGATATGTGCAGATATGCACGGTAACATGCTCAGCCAATCATGGAAGTCAATTGTGTGAGATTTCATGTTGGAAACCGTTCCATACAAGTCAAACGAGAGAAATTGGCTCAAAGGCCACCATCATCCTCCCTATTGAGCACGAGCTCACATAATCTCTACTTTTTCTTCTGAATGCTACTGATTCACCCTGAGATCCAGCGAACACGCTTTGTCAACCTCTACGTGATCAGATGAATCGACCTACTGAACATCGACTTCGACCTTTTGGGAGAGAGTCTAGAATTGAATCATTGTACGATGAATACCGTCGAGCCACCAATCCTTACTTCATGTATGATTCGGAGCCATTAAGAAGAGCTGCCCGTGAAAGATACGAACCCGAATTTCGACTGAGCAGAAGTTTTGACAGAACGACTAAGAATGGAGGGCGAATATTGAGTCCAGAGAGTACAGACTCTATGTTCGACTCAAGCAGTGATTATGAAGACGCGAGGCACAAGGATACTTTGCCTTTTGGAAAAGCCATGAAGAAATTGCGTACTGTAATCAAGGAGGCAGGAGTCATTTACTCAGGAGTTCTTAAAGAGTATGATGTCGACGTTCAAAGTGTCAAGACGTATACACCAGAAAGAATCCTGAGGCAACTATGGGCTTTCAAATTGGACAGTGTATCGAAAATTCCAAAGCAGACAGAAGAGTTAGATCAACATACGGGATATGGCAATTCAGATCAAGATGCCAACATCAAGAAAGTGAACGATTCGGAAGATACACTGTATGAGCAACTCAATCATCAAATCGCACAAGTCATGGAAGCCTTAAAGCAGGCACGTGTGTCGACCGTCGGGGAGAAATCGAGCGCGACTATGTTCAAAGCATCGGAAAGATTGAAGGAGAAGATCGATACCACAGGTCGGCAGATTCTGGAGTTATTTCAGAGAGCTAGAGATGGAAGTCAAGACTGCGAAGCGCTTTTGGACGAATTGAACGGGCTGTACACTTTGCTAGAAGGCAATAAAAAGTTGTATGCGAATGAGAAGGAAGGAGAAAACGTAGAGAGTTCGGTTTCGTCATAGATCGTTGCAATAGGAATGTCGATTGGTTTTGGCGGATGGCATGTTCGCAAAGGTGGCATTCGTTGACTTCGAAAGATGTCAATCAATTCTTACTTTGAGTACTAAATAACGATATAAAGATTCGAAATCATTAGTAGTATCCCAACTCACAAGGTGAAATGCGATTACTGACCTAGAGAAAAAAAAGGGTGAAGCGTCGTCCTCAACAGAGTAATCGGAATCGAATTGTACTCAACTTGTCATACCGGAGTAATGACAAGTCCAGCACGCCACGTATTGCACTTAAGTGTCATGCCTCAGCACACACAATCTTCGCAACGGCTCTCCCATAGGAACAATGGTACACGACTATTTTCTCTCCTCCTTTCGGAAGTGATATGTATAGAGTGACCATGCCCTGCTTTTCTGATGCCAATTGCAGACGTGAAATCACGCCGAACCCTCACGGGCAGACCTGTTCACCTTTGCCCGAAGGAAAAGGAACGAGGTAAATTGAAGAGTACTCCGAATTTCTCATATGCAAATAATTAATCGCAAGCGATCTGATAATCTTGAATGAACAAGTTTATCTGTTTGTAGCATAGAAACGCAGCGTTGATGAGGACGACGCTTGAAGAGAAAAGAGAAAGAGATTCTGTAAAAGTTTCTGAGTTTATGACTGTATCTCAAAAAAGCTCGCTACGAAATTCTTTAGCGTTAATCGTAGCTTTAGCGCCAATCAAAGCCCTTGTCACATGCCAAGATGTACAACGGAAATATGTCATTTTGAAATCCCGACAACATTGTGCACAGCCTCAATCAGCCTCGAATCCATACCTAGGTAATCCTTGCTGGTGATTATATGACGCGCCTCTTCTTTCCCATATTAGCTGGGTCGAGTATTCTTACAATTCATTGTTCATCATAAATTGATCGAATTCCTGGGGAAATATTACTCTATCAACGTTAACCTCAGAAAGCGGATCCCATCAATATGTGCTTTATTTTCACCTGTGGAGAACACGGTATGAGAGCTTCCATCACCCAGAGTCTCTGATGGTTCTTTAGCTGACACTTACATAGAGTTCTCATCCCAACTTCAGGGATACGAGAATGTGTTATGCCAATGTCATAATTGTGTAGGTCTTCGACGCTGTTCATTCCGCTCTTCCAACAACTAATTTATATAAATAGGGAAACTATTCTGCAAAAGTCATAAAGAGACATCCCTGGTTCACATTCTGCTTCATCCCAGTTCTCCCATTGAGCTTCCATGCTTACGAAGATGTTGTTTGCTCTATCTGCAATTTCGCACAACCACTTCAAAACAGACCAGACGTTCAATCCCAAATAAATGGAGGAGGCCAAGTGCCATTACAGAATCAAGCTCCAGGTGGTGGCGGCGGCGGAGGAGGTCCTGCGAATCCTGGTTGGGGAGGAGGTCCGCCAGGTGGGAAACCACAACAACCTATGCAGTACGCATAACATACCGCTCGAGAGAGGCGGATTATGAGAAGCTCGAAGCTAGAGGGAGAGTTCGGGCTGAGGATGTTTCAAGGCTGTATCAACAAATATGCGATCCAGGACACTCAGACTGGAAAGAGGATTGGTTCGGAGGGCGTGGTACGGAGTTTTATAAGGGACATCGGGATTGGTTGATACTATTGGTGATATCTTGATATTGGGCAAGAATTAATTTGGTCTTATATTCCTAGGAAGAATTATTAATGAGATAGTTATTTTCTATGTCCTGAAGTCTCAGGTTCCTGTAGTTGACATGTTGCTCTTCGTTTGACTTTGCGAGCTGTGGATTGACCATTGTTAATGAAAAGGAGATTGAGAATTCATCTCTTGGATATTTGAATATCCCAAGATGAACACTAAGTAACTCCTCGGGATTAGTCAAATTCAATTACCCGGACTGATATCCAATGGCAACTATTTGGAGTCTGCCATCTAAAGGGATGATAATCAAACTGTCCCTGGTGGGGTGATTGATTCATCCTCTTATTGATTGGTGTTCCAGAAGATCATTTCTGCGATTGGCACATTTATTAGAGAAGCTGTCAACGCAAACATCTGACAAGGCCTAGAATCGATATGCAAGATGCAGTTGCTTTTTTGCATCCCGCATGGAGATGAATTTCTCCGTGGGGTCAAGAGACCCATGGTTCATCGGAACACACCGTATCTGATAAAGCAGAAGTCTGTATTAAGCATGTCGAGCATCTCATCGACTCATCGACTCAATTTCATTAGAGTATATACATGTCTGCGGTATCGGAATGCTTTAAACAATCTTCTATGGTATTGCCTTTTCTTGGTCTTACTCCACTTGATGCCACTGTCCAATTATGACTTCTGCCCTTTCCCCCTGCCTTTGCATGTCTTCTCACATTTTTCCCATCAGTTCCAATTTCCTTATCGATGGCTTTTGAAAATTGCCTCTTATCAATTGAAATATAGCCAATCAAGAGTTAATCTTTTGTCTATCGTACAGATCGCTTAACCCCCAATGTCCAAGCTCCCGATGATGCAGTGAGATAGCAAGGATTTGGGGAATCTCCTAGGTAATTCTATATGTTTTATTTGATAAAATTATCATTCTTCAACCTTATCTATTATACAAAGTTCAAACTGTGGTGGTGATCACCGTTTTCTCATCCAGATCTCTTATCCATTATATGGTGAGTAACTCATGCAAGGTAAAAAAACATCAAGGTATCATGTCACCCCTTCTTTTTCAGCTCTCACTTCCGGTGACTGGTCAGTATCACAGATATCAGTATTACCCCGAAATGTAATATCCTAGTTACATATCTCCATATACCTAGTATGATAAATATAATAACAGCTTTGTCCCCTCTTGTGCCACATGTGTGATTTTCATTAACTTTGTGAGAACTACATTTTGTTCCATTGCATTGAGGTCGATTGTCTCCCTTCAGCCAATATGCCTATCTCACCTCCACTCAGCTCTGGCTGGGGATATGGAATCGTTCTTGGTCTGGGTGCTCTATTCGCATTTGGCATGGTACGTTTTACACCCAATTGCTACAATTGAGTCTTTGACTGACTTCTTTGGATCAATTAGATCCTTGTAACATGGATTCTCAAACGATATAACCACGAATTACAAACATCAGAGATGTTTAGTACAGCTGGAAGAACAGTAAAGTCGGGATTGGTGGCATCTGCGGTTGTATCTTCATGGACCTGGGCTGCTACATTACTGCAAAGTTCTGGTGTCGCATATAAATATGGTGTTTCTGGACCTTTTTGGTATGCATCTGGAGCTACGGTTCAGATTCTGTTGTTCGTAACTATTGCCATTGAGTTGAAGAGGAGAGCACCAAATGCTCATGTAGGTTTGGAAAGTCTGGCAGGTACAAAAACATACTGATGGATTTTAGACTTTCCTTGAAGTCATTAAAGCTAGATATGGGGTACATGCTCATATCGTATTTACGGTCTTTGGCTTAATGACCAATATCCTTGTCACTGCAATGCTTTTGACAGGTGGTGCTGCTGTGGTATCTTCCTTGACAGGAATGCCTACACCTGCTGGTAAGAGAATCAGATGATATCAGATTCCCGTTTACTTACATCATATAGCTTGTTTCCTCCTGCCATTGGGTGTAGTTATGTATACCATGTTCGGTGGTATTAAAGCTACTTTCCTCACTGATTGGGTTCATACCTTTATGCTCTTAATCATTATCCTAATTTTCGCATTCACCACTTACGCTACAAGTGAAGTACTCGGATCGCCCAAAGCAGTATTCGATCTTTTACTCAAAGCAGCCGCCGATCATCCAGTCGAAGGCAATTCCGGTGGTAGTTATCTCACTATGAAATCTTCAGAAGGTGCCATCTTCTTCGTCATCAATATCGTTGGAAATTTTGGAACTGTATTCTTGGATAATGGATATTACAACAAGGCAATTGCTGCATCTCCAGTACATGCGCTTCCAGGTTATATCATGGGTGGAATTTCTTGGTTCGCCATTCCATGGCTGTGTGCCACAACTATGGGTCTAGCAGCCATTGCTCTAGAAGGCAATCCAGTCTTCCCTACCTATCCTAATCGTATGGATCCCGCCGATGTTTCAGCAGGTCTTGTACTTCCATACGCCGCCGTTGCCATTCTCGGAAGTGGTGGTGCCGTCTGTACACTTTTGATTGTCTTCATGGCCGTTACATCAGCATCATCTGCCGAACTCATCGCCGTCTCTTCCATCTTCACATATGATATCTATCAAACATATTTCAACCCAAAAGCAAGTGGAAAGAGGTTGATTTACATGAGTCATGCTATGGTCATTGGCTTTGGTTTGTTCATGGCTGCCTTTTCAACTGGTTTATACTATGCTGGTATTTCCATGGGTTATCTCTACCTCATGATGGGTGTAATCATCTCCTCTGCCGTTATTCCAGCAACTTTGACCATCATGTGGGCTGGTCATAACCGTTGGGCTGCCGCACTTACCCCTCCTCTCGGTCTCATTTGCGCTGTTATCGCCTGGCTCGTCACCGCCAAGAAAGAATGTGGCTCTCTCAACGTCGATTGCACCGGTTCCAACAACCCCATGTTAGCAGGAAATGTCACGGCTCTTCTTTCACCTCTCATTTTCACCCCCCTCTTCACATTAATTTTCGGCTGGGATAAATATGACTGGAAATCCATGGCCGCTATCCGTAGAGGCGATGACCACGATTTAGCCGATGCAGCCGATGTAGATCTCGAACTCGTACCAGGTGAAACGCGTGCCTCGGCCGCAGAAGAAGTACTCGAACAAACTAAACTTCTCCGCGCTTCAAAAATCGCAAAGGGTATGACTGTCATCCTGACTCTTGCGTTGTTAATCCTATGGCCCATGCCCATGTACGGCAGCGGCTACATCTTCTCCGAGAAATTCTTTACCGGTTGGGTTGTCGTTGGTATTATTTGGTTGATAGGCAGTACATTGACGGTGGGTGTTTATCCTGTATTCGAAGGAAGACATTCATTGGCGAGGACGGCAAAGTCAATTTATTTGGATATCACTGGAAAACAACATCCAAGTAAACATCATAGGCCAGAAGCTACGTATGTAGAGGGAGTCAAGGATGATGGGACTGAGACGCCGCCAGTCGGGGGTAGTGAAAAGGAAATCGCGGAAAAAAGTGAGGCTACGGTTCAGTAAGCAGGCATAGTTGCGACGGGTTGGGTGTTTTGTTGGAACTGGGATGGAATGGATGCTCGATGATACCATAAATATTTTCCTTTTTGCGATGTGTGTTTACTTTTCGTCAATGGAGGTGACAAAATTTGTGCGAGTTTATACCAATTATTAGTCAAAAGAATTACAGTTTCTATCTTTATAATGCCCCAAGTCTGGAATGCCAATGTAACATTCTTTTCTCAATGTGCAGTAGTACTAGGGGACATTCTCGTCCAATCTCTCAAGATCAGTGTGTCCGATGACCTGACTTGCACTTCGCGATGTGCAGAAAACTGGTGGATGTTTGAGAATGATTCACCAATGCATTTCATTGTTTCATGCATTCATTTTATGGAATAGACGTAATATTTATAAGCATCTTATTGTTGGAAAGAAATGAAACTATTCAAGATCTGAAATCGACTTATGAAATCCCTAAGCCATTATGTACTTGTTTGAGTATGATTTACCAATTTAGTTGCCACGGGAATTGCGGTTCGTAATGATATTACAAGGATTTAGAAATCTATGAGCTGTCGCTTCCATTTTCTGAATCATTGTCAGAATTTCTCTCTTCAGGCGTTTCCTTCTTTTTCCTTCTCTCTTCCAATTCCAATTCCTTCCTTTCCCTTCTGTCTTCTCGTGGTTCCTTGAGCCTTTTTACTAGCAGCTTTATAGGACGAGCTACATCTCGCGGATGTATGAGCATGTTTAGGCGCTCCTTGTATTTCTTATCCGAGTCCTGTATCGCTGCTTGTGATGGGGTGAGTTGAAACACCGTAAATTCTATATTGTGTTAGTGAAAATCGAGTTTGCTTAGGATATAAGGACTTGCCCCAAATTGCTGTGATAAGATCCGCCAAATTATACATGACAAGCTGGAAGAGACAAGATATGATGAAGAGCGGTAGAAATATGATACCAAGTAGTACGTGTATCAGAGTTAGAAATGTAGGGTTTCCGGATTTCAAGCTGTTTGATGCTAGTAAGACTCGTCGGGCGGGAAGCTCAATACTGAAATAATGAATCCAGAATAAAAGAGTCCATGTCTCAATCCTTGGTGGCATTTCGCGCTGTCTGTGATGAGGATTTGCTTTAAGTTTGACTCGATAATGTTTCTTGTCAGCATCTTCAACGTCAGCATCTTCAACGTCCTCAGAGGTGTTTCGCCGCTTCTTCTTATCATATACTATAAGACTCTGTTCCATTTTTGCTTGGGAATATCTGTGATACACAGAGAATAGGTCATCCACGATCTTAGCTAGTTGTTTAGCGTTGAGTAATGCGAGTACCGTGAGGAGGAGAGCGACAACTGCACAAATTGCCATGCTGCCAAGTACCTTTCCGTCCGGAGCACCGCTCATGCTGAACATACCTGTTGCAAATCCCAGAGGCAGAAAAACGACAGTAACATAAGTGAAGAACCGAATGTTTTCAGACCCTTGGAGGCTCAAGTCATTGCGAATCTTCAGTAGATTTGGTATGTCAGTGGTTATTCTCAAAGAGCTTTAGTAATTAAAGATTACATATGACAAACACAAGATTCAGGGGGAGTAAAAAAACTGATCTTACTTGGTCTTGGCTATTTTCGATAGTTTCCCTTAGAGTTTTGATATTCCGATATGCAACATGTAGGTCCATAACTCGCCTTTTTGTAGAGCCTTTGAATTTGTTGATGATAGCGCGGTATTTCATCTCGTCGTTCCGCGTCCAGCGAGGTTCTTCCCCTTTTCGGTCATCCTCCCTCTTCTCCCATTTCCCGATAACTCCGATTGCAGATTCGAGCTCCTCCTCAACAACATGTAAAATGTGTTGATATCTGTTCCACAAAACACTCGAAGTAAAATAATCCTCGCTACTTAAAATGGAAGATGATAAAGCGCCTTGTTTCATTCCCAACTCCTCTCTAATTGAGTAAGATATTCCTTGGGTGCATCGGACAATTTGATCTACCATCCGATCAAAGAATTGCAGCTCAAGTACTTTCCTTTGTCTGTAGGCTTTATTGTTCGATTTTATAAAGAGGGGTTGGTGATCATGGCTTGGATAATAATCAAAAGGGTCCTCTCTGTATAGACCTGGAACGTTCTCTACTAAATAACCAGTCCAATATCGATCAAAAATATCTCCATCAAAGCGGAAGCCCATGGAAACAAGAGTGATCTTCTTTTTTCGATTACTACCTGGGAACTCCTCCGCAGATGAAGTAGCTATTCCTTCAGCATGATTGGCATCCGAATCGATGAATGAATAGAAACTCAGATGGAATTCAGTCTCCCATGCATTTTCTACAAGGGATGTATCTTCAAAGAAGTAACTTTCATTTTTCACATGTCGATCAAAGAACAAGGAGATAGATATCCCATGGGTTTCAGGAGTGGCTAAGTAGCACAAAGCAGATTGAAACTCCCCAACCAGAGGCATCCAGATCAAGCGTTTCTTGGCTTGCTCTGGAGTACGAGGTATGCTGAGTTTTCCCCACAACTCATGGTTATTATCCCTTGGATAGACTTCGTAACCTCGCACGTCCCATCTTCCAAAAGATTTCGTCTGTATATCAAGAACAAAACAGGGATTGTATCCTGTCCTCAAATCGGGAAGATTTCCCTCCCAACTGTCAAGTTCCTTTCTGATGATACCGTAACCAATTTCTGAATGATTCATTCTCGCTTTTGCGGATTCTAATGCTTCTTCCACATCGATTGTGGTCTTTCTCGAAAATATGGAGGGATAATTGTATAGCCATTCATCATCACGGTCTACAATATTTGTTATATCAATCAAGTCATTGAAAGGTGTAGTTTTCTTCATGTTAAGATTCGCCCGAGCTCTCACAGCATCCACGAATTTTGCTGGTTGGTTTTGTTCATTTGCCGGTATCGAGACTAGAGTTGTGTCGAAGATGCTCTCACTTCGCTGAGGCTTTGTGTGTTGAAGATTATCAAGATCGGTCATTAATTGTGCAGTAGCTGAGGGGCCCGAAGTTGTTGTTTCCGAAAGCTGCGTCTTATATAGACTGTGAATTCGAGAAGCGTATTGAAGAAGAATATAGGGTATCTCAAAACTAGCGTGATAATAGGAGTCTGCGTATTTTCTGTCTTCAAATAAAGCCTGCTCCTTCGTGTACTTATCTAGCTGCCCCGGAACAAACCCGTTGGAACTAAAGCTTCCAAAAAGGACATCTATAGATGATTGGACCAATTCAAACGACGACTTTGCATTTATTTTGTACCCACAAGTGCCCATGATAATGGCTAAACCATAGCGAAGTGTATTATCCCAACCAGAGTCTTCGTTGTCCATATGATGTGGTTGTGAGTCAATAGTGTTTCTCAACAGCTCGTTAAATTGTGTCCCAATCCAGTCAATTCTATCGGAGGCGTAAAAGAGAGCTGTATCTCGCGCATGTAACAAGAATCTGGATTCCCGCACGGATCTTGTCACAGCTAGCATTCTCTTTTTAGATTGGTAATTTGGATTTTGTGTGGTAAATCGTTGCATGACTTCCCGCTTTGTATTGGCGAAAGAATACTCCTTTGCCAAAACTGACTTAGTAGGCCTCGTTGAGGCCCCAATCGTTTGTTCCGGAATGTCTCCTTTTAATAGTTTGGGGGAGATTATGGATTCAGCTATCTTAACAGCCCTAATAGCCCAGACATGATCATCTAGGCGGAAGATACGGAGATCCTCGCGTTGAGATCTAGGCCATGCAAACTTTCCTCTCTCATCGAGTTCATCTAGATGCGTTTTCCAACTGTTATGCACCCGCATGACAACCTTGTGAGCTAGCTGCGACTCATTTTTGCCAGGGTCTTTACTATAATGTTCGGCGAATTCCCCTGCCTTGATGATTTGGAATGCTGTATCTGTAGGAATATTCCTTGGCCGATTATTATCGTATGCCAATAAATTGTGTTTCAATACTCTTTTCCCATTAGCCATGTAGCGATGGTCAAAGAGACCATCTTCCGATAGCTCTGCATCATTTAGCCATATCAGATGTCCTTCACATACTTTTTTAATTCTATCTCGAAGTGACAAAACGTATGTATCATTAGGTGACTCGATTGATCGTAGATGGGAGTCTACTTGGAGAAGGAACAGAAACGCAAAGCTAAAAGTTCAACCATTAATCTATAGAAACTGAGTAAATTCCTTATAAATATAAAACTCATAGACTAGCTGAAGTACAGATCCGATGAGCTGATACATCCCCACACGTCAAGGCTACAGCAGACGTATTATTGCTACCTTGGCACGAGGTAGTGGAAATCGCGCAAACAGTGAGAAGGTGTTCCAGATGCCTTTGGAAGATGAAGTCAAAGTTACTCTTGATCTCATCCCACGCTATAGATTCCCCAGGAGAGGCGTTGAGCATGGATTCTCCAACGCTAAAAAGTGGTATCGGACGATATTGCGTCGATTTGAACTCTTTCAACAATAATTTATCGACGTTTGCTTTATCCGCCTCCACCAAAAACTGTTTCCAATCATTTGAAACTTCCGACATTGAATATATCAACTTATATGCAACAACAACTTCTTTAGTTTGTTTAATTTCAACGGTTAAATTCCATTCCTCGTTGGAGTGGAATTTCATGGCAACACCGTCAATGAATACAGACACGATCACTCCAAGAGAATTATCCATTAGCCTAGTTTCTCCAGTGTTAGTTGAGTCATCTTCCGATAATCCATGCAAGTATATCCAGCTGTAACCTTCCGGTCCCAAGAACTGGTGGTCGTTATTTTCACTCGAAGAAATTTGGGAGGAGTCCCAGGTCTGATCCTGAACATCCCAAATGAACATATCTTTCGAAAACACAATTTTTGTTGAGATTTCTTCAGTGTCGAGATTGGTGAGCCGCCACTGCTGTAAAACGACTCCATCATGCACCATCCATTGATTGACGAGTTTGGCCTTTTTGCTCTCGTATTCATACCGCGGCCACCTACAGTGTACGTATTTCCAGACCAAATCATCTTCTAGAATCAGATCTGGGACATATACACCGTACGTCATTCCATCTCGATTGCGGGCTCGGGACATATCATTCAGTTGATTCGCTCTGTCCCAAACGAAACAGGGCACAGGGATAGATGTATGGTCTACCGAAAACATGCCAGAATATCCCGGGCCAAGATAAGTACTGAATTGCATGAGTTGCCCAAACGCATTCACAGTTGCTGTTGTCCCTCCATCCCCAAATGATGAGTATCACTCATGGTTCGGATGTGACTCCCACATACTGTATTGTTTGTCCCCTGGTTCGTAGATTGAGGGATCATGATTACCCTCAACTGGGGTGCCTTAACTCGATGTTCAGTATAGATGAGATAAATGGGATGATAACTCACGATGAGTGTATTTCTTGAATTCAGCATCTTCTGGGTCTGGTAGCTCCGTAATCCAAAATTCCTTAGTTATAATCTTTTCCTCATCATCACTTTCCTCATCATCACTTTCTTCATGAACACTTTCCTCGCCCATCATACCCTCTTCTTGAGATTCTCCTTGTGAGTTAACAGCCTCTTCATGTTCTTCTCCACCTCCCACTGGCAATTCTTGTGCTTCGTCCTCGCGATCCATCATAAACGAAAGTTGTAGTTGTCCGATATGAAAACACGACGGCAAGAGAGAGAACAGAGCAAAGAAAGAAGCCGCAAAATCAAGTTAGCGGCTTTCCCTCGCCTCATCCCGCCGAGCTGAAAACCCATTATTACCGGCATAAGAATAGTTGGCGAGGTTGATTAAAATGCCACGCAGCATGGAGAGATAACAGGGTATGATTACCACGCTGACGTAACCCGGGACATCAATTGGTTCTCAGTATGAAGATGAATTGCTGAAGTAGTCAGGTCCAATATATGCATGCACGGTTCAACACGTACCTTCCTCCGATTCAAGTAAGAGGTGCGAGGACATTCCATTAATGGGTGCATGCAGCGTTGCAATAAAAAAATGGAACAACATCATTTGCTTGCTGTGGTTATCAATGTGTGCCGCATACCAAGCTTTCACACATCTCTGGTGTGAACGGGAAAAATGGGACATCAAACCACCAAAATCAAAGAATCATCAAAAGCACCTAACTCGATCTCGCATTTTGAGAGTAATTCGTTTAAAAGATACAACAAGATTCATGATTTCCACCAATCACTACCTAGGTAACTTTTAGATCTTTATATTCAAGTTTCAAAGGAAAACGCTGAATTATTGATTAACCAAGTTTGAATAAGCAATCTGATTTTAATGTTCCGTTTATTTCGTGCACATTGAGATGCTTAAGCCTGCTCTCAACATTTCAATCGAATCACCTCAATCAGACCCCAAATTCCGAAAGAATAATACATTTTGGCCTGCGATTTTAGTCGCCCATCACAATCTATCCTGAAAATACTCTACAGCCACACTAGCGGCCTGGCTGAGCCAAGTTCATACGAGAGACGATGGCAGCAAATTTATAGAATGAAAGTAAACAGTTCATGATTCAATGCACATCTTACTCTACATTCATGTTTCACACCATCACACTATTCCTCACTCACAGATCCATTTGAGACTTTAATTATCTATCATACAGCATATAAAACACACCCTACCCAAGCTACCCAGTTTTTACTACCTAAAAAATAGAAGTGAGAGAGACTACTGATACCTTAGTAAGTCCAATGCCTCAGTCCGCTTGTAGAATCCATGCCAGCTTTCGCAAATGAATCCATGACAGCCACGTGGTTGAAGAATTTCAAGCTCTTTGAGATTTACCAAAGGAACGAAAAAAAAAAAACTGAAAAGAGAATGTCATTACGAAACCCATTCCCAAACTCCTCCCATATCCAGCCCCATCTCGAAAAAAACAAATGCCCTCTGAACTTAATCAGCCATATCTACCTCGTTATCAACGGCTGCTGTGGCCGTCGTCGCAGTGGGTGCTGCTGATGTAGCTCCAGAAACGACACTGCCACTGCCAGCAGCTTGTGTTGAGGGAAGAATACCCTCATTGACCCATTTTCTAAATTCTTGATTGATCCTACTAACCTCTTCGTGGCTCTTTTCCTTCATCCATCGATTATTCATTCCAAATTTCTCATGAAATCTTTGGTTTCTTGATTCTTCAACTTTCTTCAACCTTTGTCTAGTCTCGCCTTCTTCACCACCGCCTAGAGCTTTATCGGCATAAATGAAGTATTCCACGCCGGGTTCCTTGTAGATGATCTTGTAACTATTGACGCAGATTCTGAGTGTTAAATCCTCGCCCCAAACAAGAGGTTTGCGTTGATTAGAACCATCCTCAGAATCGGTATCTCCTGATGGTAGATTGCGGGTAAGGAGACTCTTGCGAAGAAGTCTACGGGGCACGCCTTCGGTCGGTTCAATACGGACATAAGAAGATGTGTAATATTGCCAACGCTCCTTTCGTTGCATGATATCAAGATCGAATGTGGTTTCATCTCGATGGACCCACTGTGATGTCGCTTCATTCTTTTTAGGGTACTAATATCCTGTTAGTAGATACTTATAAAATGGAACCAAAAATTGCTTACCCATCTGATTAAGAATAATTCTGAATCTTTGATGTATTTGTCGGCTTGTTTCCGTAAATTAATCTCAATATTATACGATGTTTCTTTCGACTCTCTGTTGCGTAAAAATTGTTCAATGAGATCCGGAGTCTTCTCCTTGGCATCGGGAGATGAGCAGGTGGAGCCAAGGCGAGAAAGAGTCTTAAGAAGGTCGCTTATGGTGTATATCTTCCATCCCGTCTGCAAGTAGTAACGTCGGAGGTAGTCTTGGTATTTAGTGTCATCATATTCGCCCTTGATAAATTTTTCGACGATGCTCAGGACTTTCGAGAAGCAAGACTCGCCATCTTCGATACTAGTAAAATCATCGGTCCTGTCGCTTAGCAACCCAATTTGTTTTGCAGGTTTGCCACTCTTTGCACGTTCCATTTCTGCTCTTGCAGAACTCTCTGCATCTTTAATGTCCTTGAGTCTTTGATAAAGAGTTTGGAAAACGCTGAAGAATACAAAAATGGCTTGGTTGCAGTAAAGATTGTACCAATCACGTTGAAATGGTTGATCCGCTTTCATTTCCAAGTCGTCGGATTCAAGAGGTTTTGTTCCTTGGACAGCAACTGCACCTGGCACAGCAGCCCAACGCTCGTTAGTGACTTCGGTAATAGCTCTGTCATCAGCTGCTTCGTTGACTTCTTCATCCATGTTAGAATCAACATCCGGTGTAGATTCTTTACTGCCAGTAGCGCTGTCTTCCTTCTGCCCCCGCCCTCTTGTGCCATTGCGACCTTTATCAAGTACTCCTCGTCGTAGGTCTGCTTTCTTTCCATTTACTGGTCGCCTGCCTCGGCCATTAGTAAGCTCAGCCGGGGCAATATCTTCGTAATCATCATCAGGAGTTCCACGATCAATGTCAGCAGTGTGAAGTGCAACAAGATCCTCAGGTAAGTCAAAGAATGTAGATACAAACTTCTCAAAGAAGTCCGAAATGCGTCGACGCTCGGAACTACTGTGTTGGCTTGCATTGCAGGCATAGACGATCATGATATGTAAAAGTTGGCAAATGACCTCTTGATCAGCAAATTGGTAGGAGTACTGATATTTTGGCGTGGGGCCTCTCGAGCTTCTAAGGCGTCGCTGTTCTTCGTGTTTGGTCTTAATAGAATCCACTAAATGCTTTGCAGCAAAATGTTTCTTGTCGGCTTGCTTGACGTGAATGCCCATGTGATCAAGACTTTTCAGGTACATAACACCACCTTGTGCACCCCAGACAGGATTCCATTCACGCTGGTACTTATATTAGCGATGCTGCATTGCTGGGATATAGAATACTTACTCTAGTAAAGGTCCATTCTTCATCCTTCTGCTTGAGTCGTGCTAAAATTACAGGTAACACAGCGCAAGGATCTTGAATTAGATCGGTAACAACTTGTGGACCTTTCTCTGCACCGTAAATCTTTTTCAACACACGCTTGTAAATAGCTTGGTTTGGACCAGCGGTGTTGGGCATGCGGAAGTTCTGTCTCTCAGCTGGATCCATGGCAACGATCTGCTGTGCGATTGGTTCAAGAAGTTGAATTACTTTGGCGTTACATTCAATGTTGAAATCGTAATCGTGACGTTCTTCTTCGATGCGGTGAAGACCTTCCTCAAAAATGTTCTTTCGATGAGCTACGAAACCCGAATCTTCTGACGCCCATGTAGGATGTGACGCCCAGTCGTCGTTAAGAACGGCTTGGCACATCTCATCTCGACCACTACAAGGCTTCAATCGTTCCTGTCATTGGTATTAGCAAAGGGCTCTGGTCTGAAAAACATATTCACTCTCTGGGAAATGATGAATGAATATTTTGAAGCTAGAAGTATAGAGGGAGAGGGAGACTTGCTCTTTTCGGTAACAAGCGATAACTTGGCCCCAAACCTCGACAATTACTCAATGCAACCCTTCCTGTCGGCGCCTTTGGGCGATTGTCGATGACCTCGTCGACTCCTTCATAATTAACAAAGGCTTTAAACCAATTCATCAGATCCGCACTTCCACCAATAAAATTGTGAACTTTGAATACGAGTACGTTTCGATCTATCAAGTCTTGTGAGAAAAGGTTACAGAGCTTCAAAAACTCATTCATAGTGGACTTATTGCCAATATATTTCTTCACGCGATCGAAGAAGGCCAATTCTTCAGAACTCGCGGCAGACATCGATGCGGGAGGAAGTGGTTCGGGTACAATTGGTGTCAAGGTCGGAGATACCGCAGCTGCATCAGCAGCTTGTGGTTTACTGTTGTGATGGGTTTTCGATCGCTATCAAATCAAAGTATTAAGTAAATATCTCAATAAATAATGGGTTTTTAACAAAATAGCTTGAAGCCTAAATTACCTTGTTGGGTTGTTGTTGGCCAGCGCCGCGAACAGAGCCTTCTCCTCCATTACCCATTTGCGAATTGGTTCCTTGAGTGAGAGGCTTGCGCTTTTTTTCTGTTTTGCCATTAGTAGATACAGGGATGGGAAAGTTTCCCATAATTGGGAGTTTGGGATCTCCTGTAGGACCTCTATTTCCAAGGTGAACACTTTGAGAAGAATCTGGCATTGCCGTTGCTTCCTCCGCCGCCTCCTTAGCAGCTTTTGCTTGTGCAGCTGACTCGGGAAGAAATTGTTTGAAATCTTCAAGAAGATCTGGCGCCGTACCAAACAAGGTAGTTACCTGACTATAAACGTCCTGAATAGGTTTAGATTCGCGTTGGTATGTTTGGAGAATTTCGAGAAACTGTTTATAAATTTCAGGTTTGTCTTGGAAACGATTCTAGATTAAGTGTTCAGTATATTTTCAAAGACGGTTGGTAGAATGATTATTAATTCATACCTTGATTTTGTTAACATAGCTTATTGCATGATTAAACTCAACCGGGCCACGCTTTTCCATGCCCGCTTGCGCACTGGAACCATTCAGATTACCAGAGCTACCGCCTGGTGTTGGGGTTTGCGTGTTTCTCGGTGGTTGACCTAAAGTTGCACTGACAGCGTTAGTCAATTGAGAAACACCTCGCTGTTGTTGTTGATGAGCTGCGGCCGCGGCTGCTACTGCTGCTGCTTGCGCTTGCGTTTGTGCGTCGTATGGTCCAATTTGCGCCTGATTGTGACCATAAGGAACTGTAGCATTCTGGTGAGGTGGGCTAAACACGGCTTCTGGGCTTTCGATGCTATGCTGGGGTTGTTGCTGCCAATTTCCTGGGCGTTGAGGATTGTAAAAGCCGTTCGCGCCGCTGCCGTGGCTGACTACAGTTTCGCCAAGTACACGACCAGCTCCAGGAATTGATTGAACAGTTGTTCCCATTGGAGTCGTGACTCTAATTGTATTTGGATTGTTGTCGGCACCGCACTCAATTCTATATCCAGGTGGTAGAAATGTATTGAAGCCTTGAATTAAATTTGGATGGCCTGCAAATAGTTCGGAAACCCGATTGATAACACCAGGAGTATCGATTCTAAAAGTGAACTAAGAGTTAGAATATGGATAGGACATGCTGTCGCAACAAAGCCTAATGTGCAAGGCTGATAAAGTAAATATAGCTTACGCTTGACTTTTGAAGTCTTTCATGATATCAAGAAACCGATTATAAACGTCAGGTTGATCTGAAAACTGAACTTTGACTTGGTCGAGATAACTAAGAGCATCCTACAAGGAATTAGACTTGCGTAATAGCTTGGGTATACCCAAACACTCATGGGCAACAAAGACAATTTTTGCTGGAAACTTACATTAAGAATTGGCTGTTGGCCAACTTGTGTCAGACCAGCTGGCCCAGGCATTTGATGACCAGGTGTAACAGGTGTGAATGGCATCAACCTCGCGGCTGCTACTTCTTGTTGAGTGGTTTCTCGTGGAACTAGTTGTGGCCTGCCAAAGCCAACATCTGGTACTCCAAGTGGCACATTTGACTGGGGGCCACCTGAACCACGGCTGAAGATAGGTTCAGAGCCAAATATGGATTGCTGGAGGGGTTGCTGCGCAGAGTTTTGAGCATGATGTTGCAAAGTGCGTGCTGCATCATTATGAAGCGGTCCTCCAAAGGCGTTCACAGGTCCGCTTGGAGCTCCTAATGGAGTGCCATGGGTAGCAAGAATCCCTCCTGGACTATGCATTGCTGTAGTTGTCCGATTCGCAACAGGTTGATGCAAGGGAATGCTACCAGTGTTGCTCTGATGAGGAGGTGCTGGTTGATATTGTTGTTCTCTGTGTTGCCGATCTCTTTCTTGCCTCTCAAGCTCACGCTCGCGCTGCGCCGTGATTTCTTCCTGCTTATGCTGTAAAGCACGTTGTCTGAGTTGTTCTTCCATATCTCGATCTCGATCGAAATTTGGAGGTCCGTTATGCGGTTGATTATTCATAACGTTTTGTTTCTAGTTGGCTGATTTGATTCTCGATTGATTCTCTCGATAAGCTAACTTTGAAAAGTATTGGATGTTAGCTCATTCATGAATGAGACGTTTTGACATGTTATATCGCTTGCTCTAATTCTGATCATGAATGCGAAGTGAATCTTGACTCAACAATGAATGAAGAGGTACTGACCAAGTAGCTTGCAAGTACGCGCAAGGCTTTATGCTCCGGCGCAATGGAGTAAAAACCACTAAGGCCGTTCCATAGAAGTGAATCTAATTTCCAGTATGATTCAGAGGTATATCTCTATTGCAATAACTCACTATCCCTCTAAATTCATCAATCAAAACGAACAGCAAGCGAGATGTCGACACTGAGTTATGAGAATTTCCAAATGATCGCAATGATGATTTCCCTTAGCGTGCCGGCGATTACCGCTAATGCTTCAAGGCTGAGTCAAACTATGTAGGCAAGGCGAGGCTGTCAATTGTTGATTAGGCAGGCCCACTGATATTTGACATGTCATTTGTATTCACTGAAGCACATTCCATTTTCAATGTCATTGCAAGATCAAGCTATTATGGAGACACTATTGATCGATTCGATATTTCAGTGTTTTTTGACAATTTTCAGGGTGCGAATGATGTAATCATCATTATGTAACGCACGTGGACATTTCGAAGACAAAATATTTATTATTATTAATATCATGATATGCGACGTCGAGGGCAAAACCCCCCTATATATGTGCCCAGTCGAATTTACTAACACTTCGATTCCCAAGTCCAAGTAAAGCCAATCTCTGCAAGCAATGTCCAAGCAGTTTCTATGCATAATTTCTCACATTCTTCAATATCCAGACTTGTCCGTTGTGAACGTCACCTGCCATGCTTGAGACCTCAATATTTCCAGGTTGCAACTACGAAAGAGGTCAGTAAGTACTGTCAACATATTTCATAATCAAACTCACTCGTTTCACTCCGTCCTTATTCTCCCACCAGACCTCATCTCCAACTAAAGTCTTAACTTTCTCCCCTTCCTTCCATGGACTCACAGGAACGATGTGAGCTTCCACAAATCTCCGCAGATTCTTATGCGCCCTCTCTTCTCCATCTTCACCCTCATATGCATTGGCTCCAAGTTTGTCATAATCTTCTGGGTCTTCCCATGGTTTTCGAGGTAGAGCCATTATTGCAGAATTGACTGGGGCAAGAATGGTTGTATTTTGGCCACCATCAGCAAACCGCTCACTTATAGGTGCTATATCTCTTGTAAATCCAGCAAATATATTGATGCTTCGATCTCTGCCTAGAACATCTGATAGAATGATTGTATCACCTCCACCGATGGGATCAGAAGACGGTTCTGATTTAGGAGGCATCGCAGGACCAAGATTATTGTCTGGCAGAGGTCCTTGAATATCTTTACCAGAAATCGTAGCAGCAAAGAATACTGTCAGAAGAAATGATATTGAGGGCGTGTATTTCATCTTATTATTATTATTGTTATTTATGGATTTCGTTATTTGGCTCAAATCTTGATATCTTGATATAGAAATGCGGGATGACGAATTAACATAGATCGTCTCCGCCCGCTTCATCAGCCCACATCAACTAGCAGAGGAAACACGTGATCAGACACCTTTCTTCGATTTCAACCTACATCATACGGCAGCAGATGGGACTAGCTATATATCCATCAACTTGTATCACCAGAGTTCACAAAAGCCAGTAAATCCCAAGTAATCTACAAGGTAGCCTTGAAAGTAAGGCCCCACTTCTCTGAAACCTCAAGATGCAAAAATGTCTAGACCACACCGGTTTTCTCCAAAATAGCCTAACTCGCCTAGATAGATTTGAATGGAATATCTGAAGTATATGGAGCCATTGAGACGATCTTATAGAAGTTACGATTAGCTTAGTTTATGGTTAATACCAAATACGCATATTCACATTAATTGAGTTGGAACTGTCAAGTAAAGTGAATAACAACCTGCACCTCTTTAACGGTACCCGTGGACCCCTTTCATAGTGATTGTATTTACTCGGCTCAGTCAACTACTCGGGCATCCTCAAACCTAGCAACATCCAAATTCTTTCACATGTTAATGAACTTTCAATCAAATTTTGTCGATATTCCTGCTGAAAGGAATGAAATGACCTGAGATCAAATCATCTGATGCATTGAAAACCTGGAGTAACCTTAACATTGATTTTGTGGGGCTTAGCTCCTACCGGTTTTCACATGCTCGATACCCGCCTCTTCTCTTTGTATTATTGTAATCTGACTCGTGACATCGTTACAGACCGATTTCAAACAATGTCTAAGTATCCGAGTGTCACCAACCTTATGAGAACGAATATGTTTATCTAAACTTCCTAAAATCATAATACTGTTTTCATATTTGACTGCGGACTTTACATTAGACAACTTCCAGCTCAAACTATATGGAACCCCATTAAATTATTGTATCAACATCGTTTCCGGAAATTTTGACCGTTCAAACCCCATAAATTTTCCCCAGTTCCGTAGGCTGACATAAACATTCGAGAGAATTTGAGCGAATCAGGAACTTACTTTTCTTGCTTAGCACCTTAGCTCCAAGCTAAAACTTGGACCCGTAATGCCTCGGCACCCATTCCAGCGGAGAGACGAGAGCGCTATTACATTTAACACAAAACCCCCAACAACCCATTCTCTAAGATTCTTTCTATTATTTATCCTCTAAACTCTCTTTCTCCAGACATTTGTTACCCTCTCATCATCTTCTCTACATACAATTCTAATTAAAATGGCGCCTAGAGTAATTGTCGTTGGCGGTGGTCGTATGTTTGATTACCTTTGTCCTTCGACAGTGTACTGAAGCTAATATTGACTGTAGTATCTGGCTTGAGTGCTGCACATACCATTTACCTGGCTGGTGGCAACGTCGTTGTTCTAGATAAACAAGGTAAGTTGAACTCGCCATAGTATTTAGTACACTTCACATCACTTTCGACCAAAGATCGGTCTGAATTGCTGAGACACGCTTTGCGCCACTCTTTCTCGCGTTGATCATCAAACACATGCTGACTGCTACATGTAGCCTTCTTTGGTGGAAACTCGACAAGTAAGTAAAACAATTCTTGATTCGCGAATAATTCGCTAATGTATAAATAGAGGCTACCTCCGGTATCAATGGAGCACTTACTCGAACTCAAGTCGACCAAAAGATTCAAGACAGTGTAAAGCAATTCTACGATGACACACTGAAATCGGCAAGAGATAAGGCAAGGCCGGATTTAATCAAGGTCTTGACATACAAGTCTGCTGCCGCTGTTGAATGGCTTCAAGATGTATTCGGATTAGATTTGACTCTCGTATCACGACTAGGGTAAGCAAAGACTTGCACATCAACTGTTCAAACATTTACTAACTGACTCAGTGGTCACTCACATCCAAGAACTCACCGTGGACACGATGCGAAATTCCCTGGTATGGCCATCACATATGCTTTAATGCAAAGGCTAGAGGAACTCGCTGAAGCAGAACCCGAACGTGTACAAATCATCAAAAAGGCACGAGTTACAGGATTGAAGAAGGAAGGAAACAAGATTACCGGTGTCAACTATGAATTCGGTGGAGAACCTTCATTTGTTGAAGGACCAGTCGTTTTGGCCACTGGTGGATACGCAGCAGATTTCACAGAAACATCTCTACTTAAGAAACACAGACCTGATACATATGACTTGGCATCTACCAACGGTGTACACGCTACTGGTGATGGTCAAAAGATGGTCATGGCTATTGGTGGTAATGGAATCGATATGGACAAAGTTCAGGTACATCCAACTGGTCTTGTTGACCCTAAAGATCCTGGATCTAAGTGGAAGTTCTTGGCCGCTGAGGCTCTTCGTGGAGAGGGAGGTCTTCTTTTGAATGGTGATGGTGATCGTTTCTGTGACGAACTCGGTCACAGAGATTACGTCTCCGGTGAGATGTGGAAAGAAAAGGACAAGGGAAAATTCCCAGTTCGTCTCATTCTCAACTCCAAGGCATCAAATGTTCTTGACTTCCACACACGTCATTACTCTGGTCGTGGTCTCATGAAGAAGATGACTGGTAAGGAATTGGCAAAGGAGATTGGTTGTACACCAGATCATCTTCAAGGAACCTTTAAGAAATACAACAAGATTGCCGAAGGCAAAGAGAAGGATCCATATGGCAAGAAGTTTTTCCACAATGGACCAGTTGATATTGATGATGACTTCCACGTTGCTGTTATGGAGCCAGTTCTTCATTTCACCATGGGTGGTATCGAGATTAACGCAGATGCACAAATTCTTAACCAAGAAGGCAAACCATTTGAAGGTCTTTATGCCTGTGGTGAATTGGCAGGAGGTGTTCATGGTGCCAATCGTCTCGGTGGATCATCTTTACTTGGTTGTGTTGTCTACGGACGTGTCGCTGGTGATTCTGCTAGCAATTACCTTTTCCAAAATGCTCTCAAGGGTAACCTTGGCTCTGCATCACGTCTTGGTCAAATTTCCCTTCACATTGATCCATCGCAACCTGGCAAGATCTCCGTTGAATGGGATAGCCAATCTTCTGGTAGTGGCGACAAAGTAGCTCAACAGTCCCAAACATCAGCTGGTCCAGTCATGAAGAATGGAGCAGACTCATCTGATCCAGGGAAAGTTAGCAAGCCAACTAAGCCATCCGAGTTCAAAATTCCAGAAAAGGAATTCACAATGGAAGAAGTAGCCAAACATAACAAGAAAGAAGATTTATGGGTTGTGGTTAAGGGTGTCGTTATGGATGTATCGGATTGGTTAGACGAACATCCAGGTGGACCACAAGCCCTTATGAACTTCATGGGTAGAGATGCTACTGAGGAATTTGAAATGCTTCATGATGATGAAGTCATTCCAAAGTATGCTGCTAGTCAAGTTATTGGAAGAGTTAAGGGTGTCACACCTACTTTGGAACTATAAGTTTCATTGATAAAGCTTGAGACTTGAGAAAATGACTTGTTATGGGATGTATTACGGTGAATGGAGATATGGGGTTTCGGCTTAGGTTTTAGCTTAATGATGGGATGGATCATTATTCTCGTTTAAGAAATTGTATTGTATTGATATAAGACAAGATGAGATGAGATGATATTTCTAATTTAACTGGATAGTTTACATTTATGTTGGATATCTGCATATTGTAATTCTGTAATTGCTTGCTTCTGAATCAACCCGTGATTTGAATACTCAACCCACTCTTCATTGACCTTGTAAAGAATCAGTAAGTAATCCCCCCAATTAAACATTCGCATTTATAACGAAAGCCCGAGATGATCCACTTGAATGTAGGTATGTAGGAACACATACATGCTAATCATGTGTTAATTACTAGGTAGGTAGGTAAGGTCTAAAGGACCGATTAGCTAGAGGTATGGGGTTGGAAGTGGAAGTGGAAGTGAAAAGTGGGTTGGTGTATGGATTGTGGAATGGTATGGAGAAATATGTACCCCGGATTATGTACCCCGCGATTTTGGGGATTGGGGATTTGGAGGGGGGTTGGATGGGAGATGGGAGATGGGAGATGGAAGTTGGGAGGGGATATGGATGGGAGGGGAGTTGGAAGGATGGGAGAATGGGGATGGGAGATATCTGGTGGGTTCTATGATCTTTAATGTAATGAGAGAGAGGTTTTCAAAGTGCTGTGGGAATGGAAGGGGAAGGGATGGGATGGGAAGGTGAGAATTTATAGGTGGGTTGGGATTGGTATTGGTGTTTATATGTGGGATGGATAGATGGTGATTAATGGTGATGGAATTATTAGTTGATCTGGAAGTTGGAGGTTGGAAGTTGGAGTTTGGAGTTGGAGTTTGGGAATTTGATGAGATGAGATGAGATTTGATGTGTTGTATGAGCGATCTGCGAGATGCAGAGGTGAGAAATGGGGAGGGTGTTTTATGTAGGAATGGATGGGTTGATGTGTGAGAGAGAAAGATAGGTGGACCTGGTAGTGTGGATATTTTGTACTATGACATTGCATCATATTCTATTCTATTGTATCTGACCGATGGGAACCAGGAATCTGGATTTAGAAGTGAGCAGAGGTTGTGATGGGATGTTGGACTTTGGATATTGGATATTGGATATTGGGGTATGTGTATGGATACGGATATGAATTTAGATGTATTCAAAAATCTACTATGTGTAAGTGTATCTCTAAGATGGAGAGAGGAGTCTAGATTACAGAAGATGGAAATTGTTACAAGCTGGTAATGCATAGGAAGTGAAGAGTGAGGAGTTATGAGTGGAGATTGGTGGAAATGGAGAGATTAAGACATGATATGATGGATGAAGAGAGAAGGTGTAAATCTTTTCTATATTGTTGTCCTAGGTATCTTATATGATGTTTAACTACCTACTAGGTGGCTCATAGCTCGTATCTTGTGATCTATGGTGTGTTTGTGACTGTGATTTGAGTGCATGTCTATTCACTCAAGTTCTTGTTGATATATATACCTACCTAATGTACTAGGTATGTTATTGTGCATAATGCATGAAGTGGTGTTGGTATTGATGTTGGTGGTCTTGGTGAGCTTGGTATTGGGAGGGGTAATGAGATCCAGAGGGATGGGATTCGGGAAGGAGTATAACTGGGGGGTTGGAGGGGTGAGGTAATGAGAATGAGAATGGGGATGGGATGGGATGGGATAGGATAGGATGGAGATGGGATAGGATGGAGATGAAGATATGGAAATTGTGCTTTAGCTTTCTTTTCTGTGAGATCGATGTAATGGGATTTGATAGAGGGAGTACAGGATGGAGATGGTTGTAATAGGTGGTTTGAATATATGTATACATGTATACATGTAATAACCTCTACAGAATCTTAGAATACCAAAAGATTCCAAGGAAGTAGATACAAATGCCAAGCTCAGTTTCATATTGCCCGAGTCGGTAGTTGAGAAGCCGTTGATATGAATGCTTCGGTTTTAGAGTATATGCAGCAGTAACGAGTAAGTATAATGAAATAAAAAGATATAGATATAAATATCAACCCAGCCCAGACCATCTGCATCGGTAAATACCCAGAATTTCCAGCACAATGCAACAATGTACACTTTGTTTTAAATCATTTTATATTAAGAAAAAGCATGCATCAATCACATTACATGAGCTAGTAAACATCCCATATGGATATCCATATCCCAAGCAAATATTCGAAAGAGGAAAATCCCCATCCCCATCCCCATCCCCATCCCAAGCAAAATTAAAATTCCCACCAAACTTGTTTCCATAACTCAAGTTACACTACAGTTTTCGGAGGTGCATGTATGCATGCATGTGTACTGGTAGGTATGCATCTATCCATTCATACATCATCATATTGAGACGTGTATCCACGCCAAGTGAGAAGTAGGAATACAATAGGATGAGTGGATTTTTTGTCTGGCTATATATCCATCTCCCTGGTATATATCTGTCTATCTTGGGATTTTGGATTGGGGTGTAACGTACCTGGTATGCAGAGGAGGAGTGGAAAGCCGTCTTACTACATACGTATATATGTGTATATGTGGTCTTGGTGTTTTGAGGGAGAGTGATTGGGCTGAGTTGATGGGTTTGTTTTGGGTGGATGGGTATAGATATGTGTGTGTGTGTGTTACCTGATGAGAGAATTGGGAGGGAGAGGATAGGAGTTTAGTTTTTGTGTATTTTCTTCTCTTGAGAAATCTGGACGAGGTGCTGGAATGATATGATGTTTTATAGGTTTTGGTATTAAAATAGTGAGGTGAGGTGAGGTGAGGTAAAGATTAATGGGGATTGAAATATACTCGGTAGATGACTCTTGAGCCGCATGAAAAAGGTTACTAGGTAATCCATCATACAACCATGTCAAGAGTTCAAAATTAGATATTTTAACCAGGTCTACCTATTCATTCAGAATCCAGAATCAACTATGGAAGATGAGATTGAAAATAGTTTGTTTGGAAGTATGTTTATTACTATGATAGATATATCTTCTAGATATAATTTCTTACTTCTCTTAGTGATAGAGTATGATCAAGTAAACTTGGAAAGACCAATACTAGGTATACCAACACTACCTAGGTATATCATAGTCACCGGATCCGAGAAACCAATGAGAGAGAAGGAAAATGAAAATCGGTGACCGAGAATTGAAAGGAGAAGAGATGGATGAGATGGATGAGATGAGAGGAATTGGGCCATTCTTATGATAAAAGCCTAGAAAATCAGCCCTGATGAAATGATAATATTGGCGGAGTTATGGTAGATGTTGTGATTGGAATATGAGTGATTGATTGATTGTATATTGAGTTTTCTTTTGTGTAGAGGAGGACAGGAAATAGGAAGAGGAGAAATAGATTATGAGAAGTATGTTTACATAGGTATATTATATCTAATTACTAGGTAATATATAGATGAATTATAATTGTTTGATGGCTCTTCATTTTCATGTACCGGTACTGTATTGTATGCAGATACAGTAGGGATGAATACATTGTGAGGGGAAATGAAACAACAAGCTTTTTCACATCTAGCGAAAGCGAAAGACTTGATGAATGTAACCGTGGACCTAGTAGGTCTAGGTATCTAGCTTCAATTCAATTGGGAACCTTGGAAGTCTTCATAAGCCATGGAAATCCAGTCATCCAGTCATCCAATCTAGACCAATCGTTGGCAATTCCTTGGATTTTCTTTTGAATGTCACTACTAGGTATGTACTTGAGTGTGCTGTGTACTGTGTGCCTCGAGTGTGCTTCTAGGTAAGCTCGAGGTAAGGTACGTACTCACAAATCGTTTGAATACCTAGGTAGTAGGTAGGTATATCTAGGTACATGGTAACTTACATAGTAAACCTTGCTATGCCGAGTCCCGACCTTCCTTAGAGTGAGGAATGTATTTGGATAGGTAGGTACTGGTTTTAGGTATTATATTATATCTAAGGATTCTTTCATCTTTTTATAGATAAATGCTAGGTAAATATTAGGTAAATACTCGATAAATACTAGCTAAATATTAGGTAAATACTAGGTAAATACTCGATAAATACTAGCTAAATATTAGGTAAATACTCGATAAATACTAGCTAAATAAATAATACGAACAACAATACTATATTACCTATCTAATTGTTTTAATGGTAATACTCATTCGATTTATGCGATAGAGATGTTCCAAATCCATTCCACGATAACCTAGACTATCATTATCACTACTTCGTACCTAGGTGTCTATCAATGTCAGTGTCAGTGTCAGTATTCGCATCGGTATTAGTATTAGTATGAGTATTAGCATCCGTTTCATTTCTCCTTTTTCTCATTTTTGACTTCTCTTCAAACCTTCACTCATAACAGACTTGCAATATACTTTACTCTCTCAATTTTCACCCTTTACTCTTCTTACTCTCATCTTTGACTTGTGGCTCTGATTACAATTCCAATTCTACGCCACATAGATACATACATACCAGGTAGGTACCTACATATATGTATTATACTTAAAACTCAAAACTCAAAACTCAAATACTCACTCTTGGTAAAATGAACACTCCTAGGTACTTACGTATGCCTAGGGTTCTAAATTATCTTGAAGCCTGAATTGTGACGGGTGAAAAAGAAAGACAGAAAAAAGAAAAGAGCGTAACCCATTTCTTTCTAGGGTGGCACTGTGGCACACACTTGGAAACTCTTTACTCTTTTGTTTTGCACTGAGCATTACCTATTAGTGACTGACTACGGAGTACACTCCCTCTGCTCTGCTCTGTACATGTACATGCATCACCTACCACCTACCACCCACCACCCACC